>VSMD01116245.1:0-23041 GCA_008750895.1 Mirza zaza | reverse complement strand
TTTTTAAGACAGAGTCTCACTCAGTTGCCCAGGCTAGAGTGAGTGCCGTGGCATCAGCCTAGCTCACAGCAACCTCAATCTCCTGGGCTCAGCGATCCTCCTGCCTCAGCCTCCCGAGTAGCTGGGACTACAGGCATGCACCACCATGCCCGGCTAATTTTTTGTGTATATATTTTTAGTTGGTCAATTAATTTCTTTCTATTTTTGGTAGAGATGGAGTCTCGCTCAGGCTGGTTTCAAACTCCTGACCTCAAGCAATCCGCCCGCCTCGGCCTCCCAGAGTGCTAAGATTACAGGCGTGAGCCACCGTGCCCGGCGTACACAATATTTCTTTTAATCATGTATTTGAAAACAGCCTTTGGTTGAAAGCCATACTTTTTTTTTCTTGGCACTTGCTTTAAAAATCAGCCATAAAGTTCAAATATTATTTGTAGGCTTTAAAAATAAAAAATCGCAGGTTGACTACTAATGGGGACAAAAGTAAACTTTGCTATTCAAGTACTTGATATTGTCGAATGGTACACATGTATCTGTGTATTTGGTATATGAGCATATTATGTATTTGATGTTAACATTTTAAAATTACTTAATAAGTTTATCAAAAAATTAATTTTTTATAGACTGAAAGTAACCATGACACGGCGCTAACACTTGCCTGTGCTGGTGGCCATGAGGAACTGGTACAAACACTGCTAGAGAGAGGAGCTAGTATTGAGCACCGAGACAAGAAAGGTAGTGCCTACTTTTGTTTTACTTTTTGGAGTATTGGTGAAATTTTAAGTATTGAGAAATATTACTGCTTAGCTCTGTTTTAATATATTGGATTTAATATATTGCTTAGCTTAAATATATTGGAAAACAGTATCGTTCGTTTGCTTAGCATGTAATAAGAAGATTGTTGTTTTTCTTCAGGTTTCACTCCACTCATCTTGGCTGCTACAGCTGGTCATGTTGGTGTTGTGGAAATATTGCTGGACAATGGTGCAGACATCGAAGCCCAGTCAGAAAGAACTAAGGACACACCACTGTCCTTGGCTTGTTCTGGGGGAAGACAGGAGGTAATACTTCTTCTTAGTGTAATTTTTTTTCCTCTCTTTGTAGCCGAACAGTGGTTTGATATTGATATTTATCACAGTAACTGAAACTATTATCTATTAGCAAAAAGACAAGTATCATTGTTAGCATAAGCTATCTTACCAGGAATTATTACCTTCTATTTGAGCATCTCCCCCTTTGTCAGTTCTGTAGTTCTGAACTCTAATCATTTAAATCCACTAGGATTTTTTAAATAAAGTAGTAAATAAAAAATTTCAAGAGATCGAATCATTCTATACAAACAAATAGGAATTCTAATAATAAAATGGTACAAATATAGGAAGACAGAATTTGGTGATCCTTTATCTTGTAGATGAAAAAATATATTGGAACCTAGAAATAATATAGGCATGCATTTTTTTTTTATAGTTTTTGCTTTGGCTATGTATAATTTTTGCCGTTTTATATTTGAAGTAGATATTAAATTAGATGTACTTGCCACTGGAGATGATAGGTACAAGAGCCAACAAGGGACTTGTCCCTACTGTGTTACTTCTGATTGTGTGATTTTTTTTTTCTTCCATAATCCACAGTGGAGGTAATGGGTGTGTTAAGAGTGTTATAAACTAAATATTAAATACGATAGTGAAAAACAAACTACTTAATTTGATAAATCATTTCTATTACCTTGGAAAAAATAAAGAGCCCTATCTATCTCCATAATTAAAATTTTCCCTTAATTGAAATTTTTATGTAGTTTGAAATAATACTTTATATAATAACAGATTTTTCAGTGTTGAATCGAGAAGAAATCAGTTGCATTCATTTACTTAAAAATAATATTAAATCCCATAGGACACCATAATTTTTATCTGTTTTTAATCAAATATAACAAATGAGATTATAACAATCATATTGTACAAGTAATAATTTTGCCTAGAAACATTCTGTTGCTTTAATTTGGTGTCATTAGAAAAGATAAGTATTTTGAAATAATTAATAAAACATTGGAAAGTAATTTTACTATAAAATCATAATTTTTTTATATTGAATGTTTATTACCTTTTGAGAATAGACCAGTCCTTTGAGAGGTAACTGAGGTCAATTATCTTTACATAATGGAATTGAGAAAACTTGAGAAATTTGATTAGAGATTTCTACTTTATTGTTTATAAGATAAAACAGCCTACTGGTATTTTTTGTCTTGTTTTCATAAACTTGACATGTGATTCATCTAGGCTTACTGGTTCTTAAAACAAAAAAGTAGTGGACAGAAAGTCATATCTAAAATTGGACATAGCTTTATTCAAACAATTAACGTTTTAGCTAACAAGTAAGATAAAGCTCTGTTTATTAACATTTAGTATTTCCCAGTTAATATTTTAGGATATATTATTAACAGTAAGAGCAAGGATAAGAGTTATCTATAGTCTTGAGCCTAACTTCCGTATATCTTATTTGTAAAATGAAGACAAAAATACTAGTACCTATGGGAAAGGGTCGTTTATGCATTAAATAGTATAGTGGGCAAAGAGCTATGAATGGCTAATAAGCACTTAAATGGGTGCTAAATATTTTTAGCTATCAGGGGAATACAATTAGGACCCGGTGCTATATCACTACACACTAGAATAGCTAAATTTAAAGATTGGCGATAATAAATGTTGCCAAGGATGTAACACAACCAGTACTCATGTACTGTTGAAAGGAGTGTAAATAATATAAGCACTGTAGGAATAGATCTGGCTATTTCTTATAAATCTGTACACTCAGAAATTAGAATAGGTAGAACCTATACTACATCTGTAATAAAGTATAATATTAATGATAGTATATAGGTAGTGAATATATGTAATGTGTTTTCAACTTTTTTGTGTATTTGAAAGTCTCCATACTGTTGGGAAAACAAAGAATCTTTTATCCCAAGATTTAAAAAAATATTTAGTTACTAATTAAAAGTTTTAAAAATGTTTTAAATACATTCACACATATAAATGAAAAAATCTTGTCTCATATTCTTTTTTATCACCATGTGGTAAAATAACACAGAAATACTAATATCCAAAACAGACATTCGTAGTCCAGATAAATCTTTCATGAACATATTACACCATTTCAATAGATTTCTAAATGGGTTTTATTTGAGAAGCTCTCTCTTCGTTAGCTTCTAAGACCTCCTGTTATCATTTGAGGCTGGTTTTGTGCAGAGGATGAAAGAACTTTCCCCTTCTTTTTTTATTATGATATACCAGGAAAAATCAGAAATCAGAAATAAACACCTGGAAAATTTATCTCACCATAAGAAGAAAACATATGTTTTTCTTTTTTTATTTCTAGGTGGTGGAGCTATTGTTAGCTCGAGGGGCAAATAAAGAGCACAGGAATGTTTCCGATTACACGCCTTTAAGCCTGGCTGCATCTGGTGGCTATGTGAACATCATCAAAATATTACTAAATGCAGGAGCTGAGATTAATTCTAGGCAAGTTTTTTTTTCTCTCTATGAGGCCTTTAAGAGTATAAGTAAGATTGTTATGTTATTATAGTTATTTGTAGAACACCTTTTGTAATACCATATTTAGTAAATTCATTCATTATATATTTAGTATCTAACGTGTTAGAGATTTTTGAGATTACTGTATTCCTTACTATTAAATGTAAACACATCTTTCTTAGGCATTTTTATTAAGCAAGAACATACATGCTTTAAGATGGAAAATCTATCCTAATAATAACTTCATAACTTAATCACCTTCTAGCTCAAATCATTATGTTGAATGAAATACAGAAAATATGCTAGTAAAAGATTTTTAATGAAGTCTTCGTAGTATCTCAAAGACTTAACTAGGGCTGAGAAGAATGGTTATTTTAAATAACCCTGCAAAATAAAGAATTTTACATTAGGATTCTATATCATCATCTAATTTTTCTGGGTCATTTAAAATGTATGTTTTTCCTTTTGTTCTCCCCATGTCTGCACCCTAGAACTGGTAGCAAATTGGGCATTTCTCCTTTGATGTTGGCAGCTATGAATGGGCATACAGCTGCTGTTAAGCTCCTGTTAGACATGGGCTCTGACATAAATGCTCAAATAGAAACCAATCGGAACACTGCCCTTACCTTAGCCTGCTTCCAAGGAAGAACTGAAGTGGTTAGTCTTCTCCTTGATAGAAAAGCAAATGTTGAACACAGAGCTAAGGTAAGAAAAAGTCTGAGATTCACACATGGATTTCTTGCTTTGATATTAAGGTGTATAGTAGCAACATGCTAATTATAATTTTGGTACTTTCTAGTAACATTTATCTCCTACCTACATATTCATTCAGAAATCATTCTGTATAACTCACTCAAGCATTAACTCTTGAAAATACCTCAGCAATACATTTTTATAGGCAATAATGCCATTAGGGTTATCCGCTGAAAAAGATGTACTCTTTTGAAAGGGAAGGCAAAGGAACATTTATTGAGTGTCACTTATATGCCATGTGCTTGCATCTTATATAACTTTTTTTTTAGAATACCATTGAGATCAGGTAGAATTATTTTCTTTAATAGATCAGACTAACTCAAAGAGGCTAATAGGTGTCAGCGATGAAATTCAGTTGTGCTGTTCAACAGCTATACCATATTGCTTCCTCAGATGATTATTCTTTAACATTTTAGCTCTTTATAGTCTTATGTGTTGTTTTTTTATTTTTCCATTAAACCTAGACTGGCCTTACACCACTAATGGAAGCTGCCTCTGGTGGATATGCAGAGGTGGGCCGAGTTCTTTTGGATAAAGGTGCTGATGTTAATGCCCCTCCAGTTCCCTCCTCGAGAGATACAGCTTTAACCATAGCAGCAGATAAAGGGCATTATAAATTCTGTGAGCTTCTTATTGGCAGGTATGCTATTACTATACTGTTCATATATGAACACAAGTGTTACTAGTGTTTACCATTCTCTCTGGGCAATTGTCCTATTAAAAAATTAAATGTGGGCCAAGTGCAGTGGCTCACACCTGTAATACTAGCACTTTGGGAGGTGAAGGTGGAGGATTGCTTGAGCCCAGGAGTTTGAGACCAGCCTGGGAAACATAACAAAACCCCATCTCTACCAAAAAACAAAAAAAAGGCAAGGTGGTGTGTGCTTATAGTTCCAGCTACTTGGGAGGCTGAGGCAAGAGGATCACCTGAGCCCCGGACTTTGAGGTTACAATGAGCAGTTAAGTGAGCCATGATTGGTCCACTGCCAGGGTGACAGAGGGAGACTCAGTCTCTTTAAAAAACAAACAAATCAAAAGTGGTTACTTCTCCTTCTACAAGTCTTTTTTTCCCAAATCCGCTTGTTGTTTTTCAACCATCCAGAGCTATGCTATGTTGTCTAATTTGTTTCAGTGCATCCTAAAAATAGTTTTCTTCCTTTATTTTGTGCATACACTTTTAAAGTCCCACAAAAGTTAGCTATTTGAACATCCAGCAGTTGTCATGCATACATCACATCTCTCATACAATTTGTGTTTTACAAAGAATATTAGTCCACATCCTGAAAGTCTGGGAGTGATCTAAGACACTTCATTGTCGATTTTCTTGTTCTTTGCAGTAATTAAGGCTTTTGGGTGATGTTCAAGGTATCAGACAGGATACAGAATAGTTTCTGCTTTGTTACTTAGAAGTTATCTGCCAGTCTCTCAAAGATGCTTGTCTGCTTAACTGGATTTCCTATAGTCTTAAAGACCTTTGTATGATATCCTAAGCAGTAGTATTTGGTAGTAACTGCAATTAACTGTCATTCACCCTGAATCTTTTCATCTACCATGATGCCTGCTGAATGCTAAACCTCCATGTTATTCTTAGATTCATCTTTTTCTGAAGCTAACGTACTTCAAGTACAGATTGAGCATTCATAATTCAAAAAGCTCCAAAATACCAAACGTTTTGAGCACTGACATGCTGCTCAAAGGAAAAGCTTACTGCAGCATTTCAGATTTTAGATTTCGGATTAGGGATGCTCAACCTGTTACACCACTATAAATAATCTGAAACAAATAGGATACTGTTTGTTTAGTTTAATTCTGAGAGAAAGACATTATAGTCCTCAAATATTAAAAACAATGTATATCTTTACAGAATATTTTCACATGATAATAGTTGGTTTTTGTTACCTATATTCATTTTATTTAAGACAGTGCTGACTATGTCATTCATTTTTAGGGGTGCTCATATTGATGTACGTAACAAGAAAGGGAACACTCCATTGTGGCTAGCAGCAAATGGTGGACACCTTGATGTGGTTCAGTTACTGGTGCAAGCAGGTGCAGACGTTGATGCAGCAGATAACCGCAAGATAACTCCTCTTATGGCAGCATTTAGAAAGGTATAAGTCTTTCATCCTCATTTATCTGGATGTTTTTCACTTATATGAGGAAGTATGTGGTTTCATGATCACTGAAGACTCTCATTTTGTGATTTAGCAGCTATGATGAAAGGAGTACTATAACATGCAAGTAGTTAGTCTGGCAACATTGAAAGGTAGATAGATTATAGGTATTGCAAATAAGCCATTATTATTAACCATATTGGAATCAGAGTTAAGTAAACTTCAAAAGCTTTTCTAGGCCAGACTTGGTGGCTCACGTCTGTAATCTTAGCACTCTGGGAGGCCAAGGTGGGAGGATTGCTCAAGGTCAATAGCTCAAGACCAGCCTGAGCAAGAGCAAGACCCCATCTCTACTAAAAACAGAAAGAAATTAGATGGACAACTAAAAATAGAAAAAATTAGCTAAGCATGATGGCACATGCCTGTATCCCAGTTACTTGGGAGGCTGAGGCAGGAAGATCGCTTGAGCCTAGGAGTTTGAAATTGCTCTGAGTTAGGCTGACAGCACGGCACTCTAGCTCAGGCAATAGAGCAAGACTATCTCAAAAAAAAAACCCCAAAACTGTTCTATGTAGTATTTTCAAATTCTAGTTACAGTCTTTATCACAAAATGTAAGTCCAATTAAACATAACTAATTGGAGGTAGTTATTAGTTTATTCTCAATATTTGTTGGTAGATGAGTATTTTTTTGTATTAACTCTACAGAGAAAATATAACTTAAATTGCTTTATTTTAATAATTGATTTTAAATACTAGGAATGAAGGAAGTAAATAATGAAAACCTAGCTACCAGTATTTTAAGCTACTGAAAATCAAGTATACTACATTGAGAAATAGAAATATAAATTTTGTGAAAGCAAAAGAAACTTTCTCTCTATACATAGCACAGTGCTGTAAGTAATTTGATGGTTTGGTTGATAATACTTCATTGATTTCTTAAATGCAATTTTAGTTTGTTACTGGTAAAATCAGGTTACTGTTTCAGGGATTATAATTTTGAGTTTTATCATTTGGAAATATGTAAGTAAAATCCACTGTGAATTCTAAAATGTTGGTAAATTTTAATATATAAATTGCAATAAGTTATCTCTTCCTTTTTCTTTTATTAGTCTGTCTGACTCCTGTTCTTTATTCTACCTCTTCCCTAAGTATTGACTTTATTTTTGTTTCTCAGCAGTCAAACTTATTCTTTCTCACTGGCTATCTACTTCTTCTCTAAGCAAGCTAGGCTGTCATTATCAAGTTAACCTTTCTGACCACTCTGCAATATTAGTATCCTCATTGAGAACCTTTTTGTTTCTCCCCAGTCCCTGAAATCATTTGAAATCTAATCTTAGTTTGGTATTCAAAGCCACCATAATTTAGTGCTTTTAGATCTTATTTCCCATCGTAAATCAATCCCTAATGTGAAGAGTTACTTTCTTCTTGCTTAGTCTTTCCCTTATTCCTATCTCACGTCACCTTTGTTCTCATCTCATAGAATGCCCCTGTCCTTCCTCATTTTTTGAAAGTTACTCAGTCTTCAGATTTAAGAAGACTGCACAAATTCTTCTCCATCTACACAAATTCTTTTCTTCTTATATGAACACATATTGAGATCTCTTATCTCCTAGAGGTTGTACAAGTTCTATATTTCTTTATTGTCTTTATCATTCATTTTGACAAATATGTATTTTTATGTATTATTACTGTTAGTTATTATGCTATTATTAGTTATTACTCGAGTATTTAAAATGCATGTATCTTTCCAAATAGACTTTTTATACTTCTTTGTATTCATTCCACTATTTTTTAGAACCTACCATGTATACTCTATGATGACTGGATTATATAGGGTGCAACAGCCATATTTTTTAAGAAATGTACTTTAATCAGGGAAGTAAGATCCATACTGAAAGATAGTAACTGTGTGACTTCTCCTGTGTAAATAGTTTAAAGACCATGAAGTGTTGGAAAGACCAGTAGGAAATGATGTGAGTCGTTTTTGAACTATTCATTAAAGGATAGCTATTCTTTTTAAGGAAAGTTTAAAAAGGTGCAGTCAAAAAAGAAGAGATAGAGGATATAATACTAAAGTTTAACAGCCGGTTATCTAGACTGACTAACTTATAGGTGTTGTGTCATAGAGCAGTATATTATTGGAGAAAGTGGGAGGAACTCTTAACGCTAGTCTAAAGATTTTGAACTTTAGATACTGAACTGTGTTAAGGTAAATAATATAATCAATCATAGCTCATTCATATTTTCTTTATTTCATGCTACCTAGGACAGTGCTATGTGTTTGTTTTTTATCTGAATGAAAGTACAAAATTGCTATTTCCACACTTTTAATACTTAGAATTGAAACTGGACACTCATGTCTTAGGGAGTTAGCAAGAAAATAGATGAGGGTTTTTCAGAGCTGTTTAGAATTTTAGGTCACATTATTCTGTACTTTTTTGTATAGAATGAACAACATGATGATGAGAATGAACAGTGTAGATTTAACTCATTAGAACCAAAGCCTATCTCTTTTACTGCAAACACGCAATTAAGTTTTTACTTTGTGGCACTAATGGTAACTACTGTTTTATAGTTCAGACAGACCGTATAGATATATTGAATCCTGAAGGGCCTGTTTTCAATCTGACATTGATATCTATTTTTTAGGGTCATGTGAAGGTGGTGCGCTACTTAGTCAAAGAAGTCAATCAGTTTCCATCAGATTCTGAATGTATGAGATACATAGCAACCATCACTGATAAGGTAATATATTGTTCAAATTAATCCCACTATGTGAGCAAAGAATTCCATTTGATTAATATATTTCCCATGACAAGAGAAATTCTTAGTTTGAGTAATAAAATGTGATATATAGCAGGTTTCATTTATCTGGTAGTTAGGCATGAAGTATGTATGCCATTTAAGAGACTCTTCTAGATTACCTAATGATTACCTTCATTACTTACCTAATGAATCAATAAAACATTCTCTGATAGAATTACTTTATCTTTTAAAGTACTACATGAGTTAATTATGTGAACACTAAATATTTCAAAGCAAAATTATTTTTATTCATTAGTATTAACATCTATATATGTATATTTATCCAGATAGGTATCTATTTTTAAAGAGGAAAGAGTCCAGTAGATTTTTATTTCCCAGCAAAAATGAACACAGTACTTTTAATTATGAGCAAGAAGTTTTAGACATGATATTCAAGTTAGAAAACTAACTTTCAGTTTTGACTAAGTTTAAGAATGAATTGGTTAGGAATTTTTCAGGAAAAGTAGGAAAGATAAAAATAAATCCTATTAGAAATTTAATTGAGATCTTCCCTTGGTGACATTTTGATTTAGAGTTTATATTAATACTTAAATAAAGTCCAACACATGCCTCTGAAAATCCAAAGAGGTTATTAGCAAATCTAAAAATGTTTTCCTATGTTTTCACAGTTACTATTACATGATAGCTGCTTTTCCTACTATAATTTTTTTTCTTTACAGTCTCGCTCTGTCACCCAGGTTGGAGTGCAGTGGCCCAATCGTAGCTCACTGTAACCTTGAATTCCTGTGCTCAAGGAATCTTCCTGCCTCAGCCTCCTGATCAGCTAGGACTATAGGTGTGCACCACCATGCCTGTATACCCCATAGGTTTTATTTAAAATAGCTAGATCACTGTGCCTGGCTCTAGATTTCTCTATCACAATTAACATTCCTGTATACTATAGTTTTTTAGGGGGGAAGGGAGGAGAGTAAAAATTTAAAAAAATTTTAGATATTATTATATTTTTAATAATATTAAAAATAAGATTGGGCATGGTGGTGTGTGCCTCTAGTCCTAGCTACTCTGTAGTCCAAGTTACTTAGGAGGGTGAGGTGGGAGGATCACTGGAGCCCAGGAATTCGATGCTATAGTGTGCTGTGATCATACCTGTGAATAGCCACTGCACTCCAGCCTGGGCAACATAGCAAGAAGTTATCTCCAAAAGAAATTAAAATGAGGCCGGGCGCGGTGGCTCAAGCCTGTAATCCTAGCTCTCTGGGAGGCCGAGGTGGGCGGATCGTTTGAGCTCAGGAGTTCGAGACCAGCCTGAGCAAGAGCGAGACCCCATCTCTATTATAAATAGAAAGAAATTAATTGGCCAACTAATATATATAGAAAAAATTAGCCGGGCATGGTGGCACATGCCTGTAGTCCCAGCTACTTGGGAGGCTGAGGCAGCAGGATTACTTGAGCCCAGGAGTTTGAGGTTGCTGTGAGCTAGGCTGACGCCACGGCACTCACTCTAGCCTGGGCAATAAAGTGAGACTCTGTCTCAAAAAAAAAAAAAAAAGAAATTAAAATGAAAAAACTAAAATAAGAAATAAGGAAATATTCCTTTGCTGTCCTGAAATGTATTTTGAGAATGAAATCACTGTGAAAAAAGAACCTGTTTCCTTTATTAATGATTCTTGTACATGAAGTTGTAGCAATAAAGCATAAATATTTAAGAATAGTTCTTGCCAAATAAGTGCTCTAGAAGTTTTTAAATCCGTTTTCTTTGTTGACATTTACTGTAACCAGTTGACATAAATTATAGTTCTATTTGCTATATGATTTCTTATATTCAAATTATAGGATAAATAACTATAGTTTCCCAAAATGCCAGTCTAATGAATATTAGTTTGAAGAACAACAGAAACTGTTCTTTGCTTATGTATATTTTAAAATATACCATTTAAATTGTGCTTTTATTTGTATATTTTTTTGGCCTCTTTTCCCCCCGCCATTGATCTTTATTGCTTATGTTTAAGTGCCTTAAAGATCTTCATGTCTTTAAGAATCTCTCCAAATGTGAATTGTTCTTTGAGCCTAGAAACATCTTAATTTTTCATTATAGGAAATGCTGAAGAAGTGTCATCTTTGTATGGAGTCAATAGTACAAGCCAAAGATAGACAGGCTGCTGAAGCAAACAAAAATGCCAGCATTTTGTTAGAGGAGTTAGACTTGGAAAAGGTAATGATAATCTTTACATATAAAAACCACTCTCTTTTTTCCATCCTGTTTTTTTCTTCTCTTAATTTGTAATTCACTATTTATTGGTTTTGTTTCTGTTTTTGCTTTAAATTATGTACATAGTTTCTCTACACTTTTGGCTCAAAAAGTGGAGAGAATTTTTAAATATCATTAAAGGAATTCTCTTTGCAATTGTATTAACAAAATTTTATTATAGTAATTGCATTGATCTGGAAATCAGGAAACTTAGCTTCTAATTCTGGATTTTAGTCTCATCTCAACTAATGATCCTCAACCGCATCTGTGGTTCTTTGATCCCAGACCTTGTAATTTATTCCCAACAGATTTATCAGAAGTACCAAAGCAAAACCAGCAATTGAAATACAACCACTTGGAATTTCTAATGAGTACGTTTTTTCAAATGGGTGACTTCTCTTGTACTTTTCTCTTTCAGGCAAACTGCAGCATCACTCCCATCTATTTCCATGGGGAGTAAAAAAATCCAAAACAGCATATAATTTGGACAGTCCCATAGCTTCTTCTTCACTTCCTGTTTCTGCCAACTTTTCCCCAATAACTCTGTACTATAGAACTTAATGCAAATAATTAAGGAAAAGAACTGGTTTGACATTGAATATTATGGATCTGCCCTATTTCACCTTTTATAAAAAGGCCAAAAATGCTATAAAATTTAATATGACTTAAATTTATCAAGAAATTGCTGTGATAATTATGCATATGCCTTTTTTTACTTGAATCAGTTCTATTCTTTTTCACTATACGTGCTGACTTTATCATGCTCTGTATTTCATCTTACATAAAGAAAGTATGAATTATCCTAAACATTTTATCCACATTTAAGTTTGAAAATACTAATTTCTGAAAAAATACATTGAAAATTAGAAGTTCTTCATTTTCAGAAATTTCTAGTTTAGGCCGGGCGTGGTGGCTCACGCCTGTAATCCTAGCACTCTGGAAGGCTGAGGTGGGTGGATTGCTCGAGTTCAGGAGTTTGAAACCAGCCTAAGCAAGAGCGAGACCCCATTTCTACTAAAAATAGAGAGAAATTAATTGGCCAACTAAAAATATATAGAAAAAAAATTAGCCGGGCATGGTGGTGCATGCCTGTAGTCCCAGCTACTTGGGAGGCTGAGGCAGTAGGATCGCTTGAGCCCAGGAGTTGGAGGTTGCTGTGAGCTAAGCTGATGCCATGGCACTCTAGCCTGGGCAACTGAGTGAGACTCTGTCTCAAAAAAAAAAAAAAAAAATTCTAGTTTAGAATCTGATCAAACTAAAATTAGTTTTTTCGGCCATTTAATAAAGAATGTGAGTGCATTGAGAGGTGTTGGTAATGATCACTATAACTATCACTTTACTTATTTTTATATTCACTTTCATCTAACACTTAATAACTGCTGAATAACAGGCTGTATAATAGGGCTATTTGTGTGATAGATTATGTATTATTCTTATCAGTAAAAATTTTACTACCCTCATTTTACAGATGGGGAAACAGAATCTGAGAGGTTAAGTAACTTGCTTAAACTAGGCTGAAATTAGAATCTAACTTTTTAATTCAAAATCCCCTGTTTCCCTGCTCTTCCTTAATAGAACATAGCTCACTCTTTTAAATTTTTCTTCCTCAAATTACAATATCCTATTTTTGCATTATCATCTGTTTTTAAATATAAGAATCTTTAATAATTATTTTATATATCTAGAAAGTGTCATTTTGTATACCTGACAGATAACTTATTAAATAAAATCTTTAATTTTTTCATACCTTTGATCTTTATACATGTATGTTTTGGGATTTACTGCATACCTATAGATTACAAATTCAGAAAGCTTTTAGGAGATCTTATCTAGGATGTTTCTTTGAGTCAACTTCAATTAAAAAATTTTTTCTTACAATAATGCTCAGTTGAAACTGTGAAATATACAAAGATAAAAACATATGCCATAATTGTAAAATAATTAAAGTTAAAAACCTGGTATGGTAACTAAGGTCTTTTTTACCTCTTCAGTTGCCTATAAGGACTGATTTGCTTTGCTTTGCTTTTCCTTTCCTTTCCATTTTTCTTTTTCCTTTCCTTTTTTTCACTCATGGACCAGGAACACTATAAGGGCTTTTAAAACCCTGTATGATCTGCTTACCTGCAGCACTCCTTACCCTCTCTGACCGTAATTTTTATTATTATTTCTCTTCATTACTTTGCTCCCTTTTTACTGACCATCCTCTTGCTGCTAGTGTGTTGTACCATAAATGTCTCTCAGGTGTCCTCATGGTTTAGTCTCCTTTCCACAAGCACTTTTTCTACTCTTCTTCCCTGATTATTTTTCACTTTGTGACATTCTTAATATTATATTTTACTTAGTTATCTTGTTTGTCTCTCCCCACCACTAGAATGTTGTGCCACAAAATAGTGCCTGGCATATAGTAGGGACTCAATAAATATTTGTTGAATGAATAAGTATTCACATATATTGTGATGGTGTACTTTTTAAAGAACAGAACCAGGCAACCATATTATTCTAAAACTTTTCCCTCTCTTAGTAACTGATGGATATTGCCAGTTGATAGTGATTTTTGATAATTACAGAATATTCCATAGTAATTTTATTTCCAGTTTTTGTCACTAAAAATAATGTTGTAATAAACATCCTTATACATATTTCCTTATATTTTGCTGCTTTTATTTTTATGTAATAAGCAATTCATAAGTTTTAAATTGTGTACCATTCTGAGTAGTGTAATGAAATTTTGTACCATCCTGCTCTGTCATGCTCAGGACATGAATCCTCCTTTTGTACAGTGTATCCAGACTATTTACACTTTCCCCAGTTAATCACTTGGCAGCCCTCTCAGTTATGAGATTGACTGTTGTGATATCTCAGAGCTTGTGTTCAGGTAGCCCTTATTTTACTTAATAATAGCCCCAAAACCATTAGAGTAGTGATGCTGGCGTTGTTTTAATTGTTCTCTTTTATTATTATTGTCATTAATCTCTCATTGTATCTAATTTATAAATTAAACTTTAATATAGGTATCTATGTGTAGGAAAAAGCATCATATATATAGGGTTCAGTACTACCCAAGGTTTCAGGCATCCACTGGAGGTCTTGGAATGTATTCGTCATGAAGAAGGGGTCATTACCATATTTTTAATTTAGTAGATCCTTCCAGAATATTTTCTTCCTACTATCAGCAATGTCAATTCCTTGCATTCTTGCCAGCATTTCTTAGCCTTATACTTTCAAGCATCTTAGATTTAAGAGAAGTCAAGAGAAGCTTCTTTCAAATGTCATTGTATATTTTTTCTATAATATTAAACTCAAAAGCAATAAAGAATTCTTATTCATAAATTAGATGTAAATTGATTCTCCTATATGCACTGTATACTTTCATAGATAGTTTTGATGGTGGTACATATATAAAATTCTACATTATAGAAGAATCTCTTCTTTGCTGAATGTTCTAGCCCATATTTCTATTTGGAAGATTATCAGATTGGGTTCTTAGAGTTTGGTTCTCTATTTTTTAACAATGACTTACATCGAATAAATGTACTTTTTTGGCCTTTTGAGATATATTACATTCTGGCTCCACAATTTTTGGTTTAGGAGCATTGGAATTGGTCTTGAGAGTTGGTCTTGCCTGGTCTGAGTTGAGGTTCTACATGGGAACTTATTCCTTATATAAAAATCCTTTGATCAGCATTTCTAATTTGAAAAATTAGATTTATAAAAACTGCCACTGAAAGCTGGGTGTGATTGTGTATGCCTGTAGTCCCAGATACTTGGGAGGCTGAGCCCAGGAGTTCAAGTCTAACCTGGGCAACATAGCAAGACCTCAGCTCTAAAAAACCAAAAAAAGAAAAACTGTAGCCGAGGACACTAGCTATTATATTCATCAAATTCTCTTATACTTACTCATTCAGTAAACATTTATTTATTGAGCATTTACTATGTGGAAGGGTCCCTGCTTTGGAGTAATTCCATCTAGGCGAACTATGGAATCCTCTCATAGTTCATTGCTTGCTTTCTTACATTAACAACTAAGTTATGTTCTTGGCTATTAGAATCCCTAGAAAATAATTTTGATTTCCTTTTTTTTTTTTTTTTTTTTTGAGACAGAGTCTCACTTTGTTGTCCAGGCTAGAGTGAGTGCCATGGCGTCAGCCTAGCTCACAGCAACCTCAAACTCCTGGGCTCAAACAATCCTGCTGCCTCAGCCTCCCAAGTAGCTGGGACTACAGGCATGCGCCACCATGCCCGGCTCATTTTTTCTATATATATTAGTTGGCCAATTAATTTCTTTCTATTTATAGTAGAGATGGGGTCTCGCTCTTGCTCAGGCTGGTTTCGAACTCCTGACCTCGAGCAATCTGCCCGCCTCGGCCTCCCAGAGTGCTAGGATTACAGGCATGAGCCACCTCGCCCGGCCTGATTTGCAGTTTTGATATAGTAATTTCATCCCTTCTACTTCATTACTTAGTTTTTTCCTCTACCTTTTTCCTTATAAACTAACATATAACCTTTTAGGGAGCTAGTAGAGTTTATTTTTCTAATATACCTATTCTATTCTCAGTTTCATTCTTTGATTATCACTTGCTGTCTTTTCAGCTTTATTCCCTCCTGAATTCCATCTCTAAGAATCCTGCCAACACTCTGCCTACCAGTAAATGGTAGGAGCCGTTTATGTTTTATTACCCTTTCACTGTTTCTTTACCCCTTTCTTTCTCCTTTTTCTGCTTGTACCTTAGTAACTAAATGTATCTAGAAAAAACACTCAACCTTGATGACTAATTTTACTTTAAATATGTGATAGCAAACTCTTTCATGCCGAGCAGTAGTTATACTATATTTCTCCAGCTCTATTGTGATGACCAACAGTTAAAATAATATATTTCCCTAGTTTAATTTAGTCCTCCACTCATCTAAACCACTATTTCTTACTTTCTCCATTATCCTCAGACTTCTGACACCTCCTCTTCTTCATCTTCAGTAGATAACCCTGCATCCTGAGAAAATTGAAGCATCAGAAGGAAACTTTCCCTACCCCATCTATGTACCCTCAAATCCCCAGATCTCCTCTCCTTCACTTTCAATAGATGACCTTGCATCCTACATTAGTGAAAACATTGAAGCACCAGATGAAAACTTCCAAAAACTTTCCCCATCCCATCTATCCTCCTACCAATACCTCCATCCATATACTTCCTACCAGCAACTAGACAAACTTCTGGTAAACGTTCTCTCCATTGTTTACTAGATCCTATCTGGTTTTCCCTATTCAACAACATTGTTATAGCAATTATCTTTTCTTTCTCCTGTATTATTTTATCCCATCTCCTGGATCATTCCCATCAGAATATAAACTTATTTCTTCAAAATACCTTCTTTTGACTCAAGCCCCCTTGCCTTAACTTTTTAGCTATGGACCCATTTTTCTGAAATCTTGATGCCACTTTCAGGTTCTGCTTCTCTCTGTCTCCAATTCCCTACATCCACTAAATGGGTTAATGTAGTAAATTAACTTTGACCCGTGCCTGGCATATGTTAAACTCTGTACATACTAACTATATCAATATCATCATCATCATCACCTTTGTATTTAGCTTTTTGGCAGTCTCTGTGTCTGAGCCTTCTGTTCCATCCTCTTCCTCTGAGTTTTCACTTTTCCTGAAGTAATTGGCAATAGGATTCTTAACTGTCCTCCTGTATAAATATCTTTGTCATTCTGTCATCTTTTGTCTTTAATCTCTTCCTTATCTGCTCCAATGTAACTTTCCCATCTTCCCATATTTTTGTAATACACAGGTGGCATTGCCTTACTTCCTCCTCAAAAACCTTGAGCGCCTCTTCATTGACTGCATGGGAAATTCCAGACATTCAGGTCCTCTTATGTTACTTCTTTAGGCTCATCTTTCACTATGGTTCTCTATTGCTCACATATCCTATTCACTTCCATATGTCCAAATTTGCAGTATTTCTTTAATCTGGAATGTCTGTCCCCAACTCCTTAAATTCTCATCTCATAAAATTCAACTCTCAAATGTCACTTTGTTTCCCAAGCCCTCAGTCAGAATAACCAGTTAAGGTTAGTGCCCTTTCCCATTCCACAATGAGGTTAGTGTATAACTTCACTCCTTTTATCAAAGCCTCTACCCTCCCCCAAGAAAGGTATATTTTCCTTGGGATCTTTCGATTTGTGCCCTACTCTGTAGTGAGCCCAAAGGGTTATTAAAATCTGCTAGATTATTGAAACACCAGCATAAAAATGTCAAAATTTAGGTGAGCCCAAAGGGTTATTAAAATCTGCTAGATTATTGAAACACCAGCATAAAAATGTCAAAATTTAGGCCAGGTAGAGTGGCTCACACCTGTAATCCCAGCAGTTTGGGAAGTGGAGGCAGGAGGATCGCTTGAGGCCAGGAGTTCGAGACCAGAAGACCCCCATCTCAATAAATAAGCTGGGCATGGTGGCATGCACCTGTAATCCTAGCTACTTGGGAGGCTGAGGTGGGAGGATCATTTGTGCCCAAGAAGTTTGAGGCTGCAGTGAGCTAGCACCACGGCACTACAGCCTAGGTGAGAGAATGAGACTCTATCTCTGAAGAAGGGAGAAAAAATAAAGTCATAAAATTTAGAAAAAATAGTAAATACTTAGCTCTCAGAGCTAAAGTATAAAAGTTTGGTAGCCTAGGCTCAAGTTACTGTTGCCAAAGGGCCAACTTACTAATAAACCTTAAGGTACTTGCATATCTAAGACCCAGCTATACCCACTAAGATCTACCCAAAGCCCACTACCCCCATGCTATCTAGGCCATAGGAGCTTAGATGAAATCCTGCTTTTTGATTTAAACTCTTCTACTTTAAAAAAAATTCTCACCCTGCCCTGTTTAAATACCAGTCATAATTAGTTCCTGCCAGTGGATAAGTTAATCCAGCAAAATCAAAAACCCTTCCTGGACATGCCAGAACTCTGAAACCTCACTTGTTATTCTGAGCCCTCAAAACCATTTTCTGTACCTTTCTCAAGATAGTTTTATTGTTCCTGTTTCTGAATTGGAGAGGCTTAATATAATATATACCTATAGCCACATTTGCTTTGATAATGTTTTTCAGACACATTCTTCACCCTCACTTCCACTCCTTCCCTTCCCCTTACACAAACCCGTTCCACAAAATCAGTGCTCAACAAGGTGGCCACAGCTCTCTCCTTCACTGGGGCTAGAATGGAGAAAGAGTGTTTCCTGAGGGCAGGCCTTTAACTCCACTAAAGCAAGGCTGGAATGAGCTGAGTCACTCATACTCAGTTCCTTCTTTCAAACTCTCCAATCAAATATTACTCATTCTCCCTTGTAGTGATCCAGGGAGTGTAGGTCACCAGTTACTGTTTTCTTCCCCATCCTTTAGAAGAGGCAAAAACTCTTCTTTTACTGATCTTCAAACTGGAAATTCTGTACTTCTGGGAGACCAGCAAAAGATTTTAGGGGTTACTGTACAGGCAATTTCTGTATCTTTCAGTTCTAAGTATATTCTTTCCTAAAATCTTTCCACCTAAGAAAGTATGGGCATACTATATATGGGTTCTCCTTCATTATTTGACATTTAAAGAACAAAACATACCTATTACCCAAAGGAAGGTAAGTAGGTTGCATTGCCCCAGGATGTTAAAACCTGGTGGTGTGCCAAACTTTTCAGAAACCAGAGAGATAATTTGAAAAGGTAAGACAAAGTGTCTAGTATAAGCAAAGACTTGAAAAATAAAGTCAGGCCTTTTCTGATGAAAACTAAGTGTGTCTGACTTGAGGGGGGAGGGGGGCATGGGCAATATACGTAACCTTAACACTTGTACCCCCATAATACGCTAAAAAAAACCCAAAAAGTGTGATTTGACTTATGAGTTTGTGATAACTAGGATATTGTGACTTTTATAAACTGAATATCATTATTTCGACATGTGTATATATATTTAAAACACTAGATTACAGGCAGGGAATACATAGTTTTGCTTTTTTAAAGAAACATTTTTTAGAGGACATGCAAACAAAAGATTTAGAAGATGATTTTCCTACCTTTATGAACCAAGGAAGAAAATGTAACAGTTAAAATAGTTTACTAAGAGATGTTATTGGACTTTTAAATTTATCCTAAATTTTTTGCCTATGAAAGTAATGAACATTTATTTTATCAAATAGAAAAAATGTGCAGTTATAGAAAATAAAATCGACATTCTCCATCTTTCTGCTACTCCTCCTCCAGCTCTACCCTCCAGAGGTAATCAGCCTCTGAGTAACTTCCATACCTTTTTTGTTCTTGCCTTTTTTTCTATACTTCTACAAATAGCATAGAAAGGGTTCCCTTCCCCTATAAATGTGATTAGTAGTCTGCAATGTGCCTTTTTCCCCTAACAAATGTAAATTATTTCCAAGTACATATTTGTGTAACACTTTCCAATGGCTACCTAGTATTCTGTGAATGCATACTGTTATTAACTAATTCTTTTATATATTGATGGATTTACCTTTTCATTTATTGTCATTACAATCAGTTTTGCAGCAAAAATTGTTAAATCTTTATTTTTTGCTAAAGATAATTTTATAGAATAAATTTTTAGGATGAGTAGTTTGCAATTTTGATAGAAGGATTTCAGATTACTTTTTCTAAAATGTAAATATTTGTACCCACAGCAATATAGGATAGAACTCATTTTTCCATACTTGTGCTGATATGTGTGATGTCTTTTTAAATTTGCCAAATTAATGATTGAGAAATGGTTCTTTGTTATTTCAGCTTTACATTTCCTTAATGATTATAAAGCTATATATCTGTTTATCATTTATCCATTTTAAAATTAGATATCTTTTATCCTTTATTTGGTCTTGATATTTTTTAAATATCATTTTAAATAATGACTGTTTAGAATGGTTTGACTATGATCTTGGTAAAATAATGAATTGAACTAGATGACTGAATTTTATGGTATCCTGATTGCCTTATAATAAACCTGATAATGTGACATCATCTTCTCCAGGATAAATTCCAATGTTACATTTCTCTTTTATTTATACTTAAACAGTTAAGAGAAGAAAGTCGGAGGCTGGCTTTGGCTGCCAAAAGAGAAAAAAGAAAGGAAAAGAGAAGAAAGAAAAAGGAAGAACAAAGAAGAAAACTAGAAGAAATTGAAGCCAAAAATAAAGAGAACTTTGAACTCCAAGCTGCTCAAGAAAAAGAAAAGCTTAAAGTTGATGGTATGGTCTCTAAACAGTCTTCCAATTTGTTTCATACAATACATTCTAGTCAAAATTATATTTACTTTAATATCAATCACATAGGTAAAAATAGACTTTTAACTTACAAAGCCTTTAAAGCATTTATGTGCATGTTTTTGTTCATTGACTTCCTCCCTAATTATTTATTATGAAGAATTCCAAACTTAGTGACAAGCCGAAATAATGAGAAACGAGTACCTGAATACATTCCACCTAGATTTACAAAACTGTTAACATTTTTCCATATTTACTTTATTTTTCTCTCTAAATACCTATATGTATTTTTTTCTGAGCTGTGTGAAAGTAAATTGTAGACATCCTGACATTGCACCTATAAATAATTCATACATTCTAAGAATGACATTTGCTTATATCATATTAATACCATTTATAATTACTAATTAGTTACTTTTTAGGTATTATAAATGATAATTCCATAATAATCATCTATAATGATATTATAGAGTAATTCTTAATGCCTTCTATAATCCAGACCATAGTCAGATTCCTCAAATGAAGGAATTATTTTTAATTAGGTTGTAATTAGAAGATTATCTGAGATTGAAATACTGTCATTCCTTGATTTCCACAGGGGATTGGGTTTCTAGGACCCTTATGGATACCTAAGTCTGGAGATACTCACGTATCTTATATAAAATGGCACAGTATTTGCATATAACCCATACACATCCTTTCACGTACTTTAAATCATCTCTAGATTATTTGGTTTTTAATTTTTCTTAATATTACTCATCTGGGGTTGGTTGAATCCATGGATGCTGAATCCATGGATATGGAGGGCTGACTATAGTAGGGAGGAACTGTTGCCACTAAACCACCAAATATGTGTGTATGTGTATGCAGTGTGTGTGTTTTTCAGAATTTCTCTCTCCTCCAGCCTTTTAATTTGAAAATTTCCAAACTACAGAAAAGTTCTGGTATTAATATGGTGAACACCTGTATATTACCTACATTCTTGAAACATTTTGGCACGTGAATTTTGTCTATTTCTCTTTTTTGAGTAGTTTGGATATAAGTTGTACGCATCATGTGAAATCACCCCTACATCCTTGAATATGTATTTTCCAGTAAAAGAACAGTATTTTACATAACCACACTAACATTACACCTAAGAAATTTAATAATTATATAATATATAGCACATATTTATGTTTTCCAAATTGTCCCCAAAGTATTCTTATAACTATGTGCTCTGCTTTGAATAGGACTTAGGCACAGAGAAGAGAAGAGATCGGTCATATCCACTTCATTACCAACAAATGCTGGAATAACTGATGATTTTATGTATAATAGTAGTGAAGTAACTATATTGGGTTTTTCTTTGCTTTGCTAAATATATTCTAGGAACACTTAGAACTTGCTAATTTAGTATTGCAACTTTTTCAGATGAGCCTGAAGTCTTGACAGAGCCTCCAAGTGCCACAACCACTACAACCATAGGTATATCTGCAACCTGGACAACTTTGGCAGGTTCCCATGGCAAAAGAAATAATACCATAACTACAACAAGTTCAAAGAGGAAAAACAGGAAAAATAAAATTACTCCAGAAAACGTTCAAATTATATTTGATGATCCACTACCAATTTCATACAGTCAGCCAGAGAAGGTGAATGGAGAGTCCAAGAGCAGCAGTACCAGCGAGAGTGGGGACAGTGATAACATGAGGATTTCAAGCTGCAGTGATGAAAGCAGTAACAGCAATGGCAGCAGGAAGAGTGACAATCATGCACCAGCTGTGGTCACTACTACCACTGTGAGCAGCAAGAAGCAGCCATCAGTTCTTGTTACATTTCCAAAGGAGGAGAGAAAATCTGTTTCTGGCAAGGCTTCAATAAAGTTAGTAAAAAATTATTTTTACTATTTATAGTATCATCGTAAAACACCTTGTTACTGAATTTTTTGGTAAAGCAAGTAAATTAGCCACTTGCGAGATAAGGATTTTTCTTTGTGCTAGAGGCACACTTTCAATTGAATTGAAAAATAAGCTATATTTTAGGTTTTTGTATTAATGAGATGTCACATTTTTACTATGTAATTTCTTCCTTTTGGATGTTAAACTTAACTAATAAAGAGTATTGATTGTGGTTTCACAGGGATTTTTATTGTGATTTAAATCTTGCTAAGTCTTTCCCCTAGGTAGTATCTTCTTAAAATTGGCTCTTCATATTATATGCTAAGTATTGAAGAGAAATGAAAAATAAAATCCTCATTTGTTCACCATATTTAATCTAAAAAGAAATAAAATAATAAATTATGTAACAGATTACCTTTATCATTTAAAAATTCTACATTTGTATATTTAATGTACTTTTCCTCCCTCTGTTAAAGACTGTCAGAGACTGTCAGTGAAGGGACCAGTAATTCT
>VSMD01116243.1:0-44233 GCA_008750895.1 Mirza zaza | reverse complement strand
AGTTCTTGGAGCACAGGAGGAAGTTCTAATTCTCCCTATCCTCTATTTCCTCATTACAGTGGGCCAACAAACCCCCCACCGGACCCCACCCTATTTCCTATCCCTGCCATGGTCTGAATGTCTGTGTCCCCCTCAAAATTCTAGTGTTGAAATCCTAAGCCTCAAGGTTATGACATTAGAAAGTGAGGCCTTTGGGAGGTGATTAGATCAGAGTATGGAGCCCTCATGAATGGCATTGGTGCTTTGAGGGAGCTCATGTGTCCCTTACACCATGTGAGGACACAGCAAGAAAGCACCATCTATGAATCAGAAAGCTGGACCTCATCAGACACCAAATCTGCCAGCGCCTTGATCTTGGACTTCCCAGCTCCAGAACTGTGAGAAATAAATGTCTGTCATTTATAAGTTGCCCAGCTTATGATATCTTGTTATGGTAGCCCAAACAGACTAAGACAACCCCTGATACCCATTATTTTCCATTTGCTTATTATTTTTAACAATGAAAAAGGTAGAAATAAACTAAAGATTTAGGTAGTGCCTCAGACAGAACTTCCTGATTCCACAGCTCTGCACAAA
This sequence comes from Mirza zaza, assembly GCA_008750895.1. Taxonomy (NCBI): domain Eukaryota; kingdom Metazoa; phylum Chordata; class Mammalia; order Primates; family Cheirogaleidae; genus Mirza; species Mirza zaza. The sequence goes on along the minus strand of VSMD01116243.1, from coordinate 43,657 downwards.
CAGATGAGAAATTCAAGGAGGCTGTTGTAGACTCTTTTCCAGGAAAGCTATAAGGAAAAGGTGCACCCTGCCCCTGCCAGCACTACTTGGACTGGGCACAGTTCTGCCGGGAGGCAGGGGAGGCACCAAACGACCTCCAGAGGGCCCTGGCAGCCCAGGAGCCAGGAGCCTCTGGTGCAGCCGCCACTCGGCGGCTGCAGATGGTCCCTGTCATCAATCACTCAGTGCATCTGTTTGCTGTGCCGCTTGTTTAAAGAGCGAGGCATTTGCTAATTGAAAACTAAAAGATCCATCCGTCTCACTCACAGCCAGCGTGCAATCCACTCAGCCATGTAAAATTGAGGTAAAAAACGCAGCGCAGAGCAACAGTGCCCTTGGGTTGGTGCCTCCCAGTGGAGGTCATCCTGCTCTTCCGTCCACGTCCGAACTGAGCAAGGCATACTTCCCGCCTCAGAGCAGCCAGAGGTTGCCCATGTTACCGTTGTCTAAGACGTCCTCATCTATTATCCTCAATGCAGCCCAGATTGATAGGTATTATTAGCCCCAATTTAAAGATGGGGAAACCGAGGCCTTAGAGAGATGAAACAATTTAGGTAAGGCCATACAGCTGGTAAGTGACAAAGGCAGGACACCCATCCAGGTGCTCTGTCTAGCCTGACCCTGCCAACCCACGCAGAAGTGCTGAGTTGGGAGGCACCAACTCTCCCTTTAAATGAATTAAACCTAGGAAAGAATGGCCCGAGGGTATCCAAGGGAAACACTGGGATTTCAACCATGTCTGTAATGTTTGCTCTCAACACAAATGTGGCAAAATGTTAGGACTGCTGATTGTTGTAATATCTCCCTATTGAGACTTTAGGGGAGGAGGGGACAGTCCAGATCCACAGGACAGTGTCAAAGGCAGGGAGCAGGGAGGAGGCCCCCCCCTTACAGCCTCCCCTTCCCTAAGTCCCTCCAGAGATGGCTGTGTTTGAGAGAAGTGATGTTTTGTGCTTCAGGAGAAGGGGACTGGCCCAGTGCTGGATCTCTGTGGGATTTACAAAGGCACCCCATCTCTCTGGACCTTAGTTTCCCCTTCTGAAGTGAAGAAGGATTAGATGAATGCCACAGTCCTTTCCAACTCCAACTTTCTATAATTGTGGGTGTCATTGGAGGAAATGCCGAGATGAATTTAATATTTGTGGCCCAGAATGGCTTAATTGTAGCCATGCAGAGCTGACTCCCCGCTATGCAAATTCAGTCATTTGTCTGTGCTGTTCCCTGTGGCTGGAATGCTGTGCCAGCCTCTCCCCCGTGGGAACTGGTATTTCTCCTTCAATGCCTGGCTCCTGTGAGGTCTTGCTTTTTTGTGCTTCCTAGCCACAGGTGTGCGGTATGTTCCAGATATTTCTCCAGAGGTCTCCTCTGTGGATGGGCAGGATGTGGGAGCAAGGCCCTGGTTATATACCTCTCCGCAACCCCTGAATTTGACCTAGAATATGGCAAAGTGAAGACAGTCATTGATTGCTGAAGAAGAAAGAACACGAAGGAGAGAGGAAGGAAAGGGGAGGAGGTGGTTCCTCTGCAGCCGGAATGACTCTGGGCAGGGGCAGCAGCAGAACAGCCCTCCCCAACACCCCATTGCTCCCTCTCCCCACTCCCCACTGCACACACCTCAGTCTGGAGTCAAAGGAGAGCTGGAGCCCCAGAGGGCTCTTTTTGCATTTCCATCGCAGGTCAGCTCCAAGCAGGATTTTCCTCTGGAAGAGTCAAGCAACAGAACTGACCACACAGTTTCCAAGACCTAAGTTAGAAAACGGATCCTGGACCTCTTGGGTATCTCCTCCTCCTTACCTGACTCCCTGGATGGTGCCGCCTCCGCAACCCTTCGCTTCTGAGTCCTCAAAGAGGACTGCCAAGCAGAAGATGAGGACGCCAGAGCGAGGCAGCCCTGCGTGCACAGCGTGCTGCTCTGGGTGTGCGCGGCAGAGCGGTGGGCAGTCGAGGGCTCGGTTCCGTCTCAAAGCTAGGGAAGGAGGAATCACCCACTCCACCCCCACCCGGGCCGCCCCAAGGCTCCCGCGGGCCAAGTAGGCACAGAACCGCTGGGCGGGGCGGGCGGGGCGGGCGGGGCGGGGCTTGTCCCAGGGGCGGGGCCCCGGGGCGCCTCGTGGCCGGGGCGGCCCCGCCCCCTCCCTCCCGCGCTCCCCGCGCCCGGGCGCCGCGGAGCTGTCCAGCTTCAGTGCCGGAGCGGCAGCCCCCAGCGCGCACCGCGCCGCCTCCGCGCCTCGCCGCTGCGCCGCTCTCCCGCCCGCCTGCCCCGCGCCCCGCCCCGCCCGCCCCGCCCCGCCGCGGCCGGTCCGCTGCTCCCCGCGGGCCGGAGCCGGCCGAGCGGCTGCCCGCTGGGGCTCTGAACGGCGCGGCGGGGCCGGGAGCCAGGGACCCGCCGAGGAGCGCGGCGGCCCCGGACGGCTGCCGGAGGGGCGGCCGCGCGTGGATGCGGCGGGAGCTGGAAGCCTCGGGCAGCCGGCGCCGTCTCTGCCCCCGGGCGCCCTATGGCTTGAAGGTAAGCACCACTGGATGGGCCCAGGCAGGGTCACCGGAGGGGAAGAGGGAGCTCCGAAGGCGGCGCGGTCGGCACCAGAAGTTTGTCCGGCCACTCGGCGCTGCCTGCCCAGGAGCGCCTGCCTGGGGTCGGCTTCTCCACCGACTCTCCGTCGGGACGCTGCCCTGGGACGTCGGAGCCTGGCGGCTGCCATCCCCTCTCCCTCCTTCTCGGCGTCCTTCTCGCTGCCCGGGCGGGAATCCTCGGCCAGCACGAGGGGACCGAGGCAGCCTCCCCGCGGAGCCCGGAGAGCGAGCGCCGCCAAGGGCACTCTCCTCCTGGGAACCCAGCTGCGCGGCCAGTTTCCGATCACCCCGCAGGAAGAAGGGTTGTTTCTGGCAACTCCGTGTTTGTGCGACCTGAGACTTCAGTTTGTAAGGGCAAAAGCCAAGGATGAGGGAGACGCGGGTTCTGGCTCTGTTCCCCCCGCCCGCCCTGGTTTGCCGCTGTCCTTGGTCCTGAATTGTCGTTCTACAACACCTTCTCTGGGTTTGGGACCCAGTCCGGCGGGAGGGAGGCTGGGGTTCCAGACCCATCTGGACCTGGGAGTGCGGGTGACGGTGGGAGCTGTAGTGGAGGGTGACTGTCCGGCTCTGGAATGGGCCAAGAGCCCAGCTAGGGCGATGTGCGGAGACAAGAGGCAGCTCTAAGCGCCAGGCAGCGCGTCCCCATGCCTGTCTGTGGCCGGCGGCCTGTGAGCGCTTGCTCTTGGAGAGCAGAGGTAAGAGGGTGCGTGTGCGTCTACATAACAGGCTTCGCCATGGACACAAGTCACAGCACTGCAGCTCCGTAGGGACAGGCCCTTGCTCTCAGCCACAGGGAGGCTGTCTGAGCAAGTCACTCTTGCCCCAGCTGGCACCCCACTACTTTTTGTTCTGGGGCACCTGAGGTTTGGTGAGGTGCAAGGCACTTTGTGGATCCCTCTCCAGGTACTTGTGCAGATCCAACCATTTCTGATTTTGACCAAGCTGCAAACCTTTTAGGCTAATCCTTGCTCCTCCCTAGGGAACCAGGAACTAGATGTTCAGCGATTCTACCCCCTGCCAGATGAAAATACTCATGCTTATGCCTGATTCATCCTGCAGCATTACGACCACTTGAAAAAGAATTCTTTCTTCTCGTTTTTTCCTCTTGTGCTGCTGTTTGATGAGGGTGGGCAGAGGGAGACCATGGTCAGTGTGAACAATTTCAAGAAAATCAGCAAGCTGGTTTCCTGGGTTCCAGCTCCCACCCTCACCATGGACTTCTCTGGTTAGTGTTCAAAATTCCTGGCACATTTGTTTCCAAGGGAGCTTGATGCCATCTCTGAACTTAGACAGTGAAGAGGTTTGGCAGGGTCAGACCTAGAGCAAAATGAGGGCCAAGGTAGTCCCAGCCTTGGTCTCTTAAAGAACATTCTGAGTTCCTTCTACCTTTCCTACATAGCCTGAGGATAAAAAGTGCCTGGCAAATAGAGAGATTCTGATTTCTTGCAGAGATCTGGGCAACATTTCTCTAAGGGTTTTTTTTTAAATGAACTCCCTGGAAAACTGGTTAAAAATGCACATTTTTGCTTCTTCCCTGAAAAACTGCTGAATGAGAATCTCAAGCAGGGGCCAGGAATTTATATTTGAACAACATTTCTGGGTGATTCATATGTACACTGAATTAGAAAATCATCTCTCAAAAAGTGAGACTCCTTAGAGAGTCTGTATAATTTTATTTTATTTTGAAAATTGAAAGCAAGTTTATTTTACATAAACTTGGTAGCAGGTATTCTAGCAAGGAAAATCTTTTGAAAATGTAAAAATCCATTTTTAAGAGTTAAAAGAATCACATACCTTGGCAGCCATTTGCTGATATCTAAAATATTTCTAAATTTCATATATTTTAAATTTATAAAAATTAAAGTCTTTAATCTCTCCTCTTGTTTCCTGAAGTCACATCTGTTAAATTCTTCAAGTGTAGGACTGTTGGTGGAAGGACTATCCCTGATTCAATCCCTTTGCTGCAATTAAGGGTCCAACCTAATCCTCTCTCCCCAGGACCCTTTGGGCTTTTATTCTTTCTAAAATAGATTTCTGGCCCCTTTAGAAATCACCAATATGGCTTCAGATTGACTTCTGTAAATACTAACTGCCCCACTCTGGGGGCCAACTCAGTGTGTTCCTCCTCCCCTCCCCTCTGGGTTGTTGTTGTCTTTCATTATGCATGTGCTGTGATCTGTTAACCTAACTGCTCCTGAAATGCCAAGGAGTGATTAGTTCAGCCTAGTAGCATGTCATGTTCCCCAAGGCTGGTAGCCACTTATGCCCTGCTGCCAGTGACATATTGACTATATCGATTTGGTTCTTGTGCTCCACAAGCTAGGAAGCTTATAGAGGTGAAAAAGCCAGTAATGATGCTTGTGGGCTAGTACATCTCCTACCTTCACCTGCAAAGTTGGATTATTTCTGTCTGGAACATGCAATTATAATCTGGAGAATGGTGTAGGAGAACCTGAAATTAAGAGAAACCCTTATGTTCCTCCTCTTATGCCACAGGAGGCAAAGGAGAGCTTAGGGTCTCATCAGAAGTATGGCTTCATATACTCCTGAGAGTGTCCTGCTGAAGCCAGATTGGTCTGAGGTCACCATTCTCTGAGTAAACAAGTGTAACGGGAACGATATATGGACTCTGGTTGGAGAGAGCTGTTGCCATCTCCCCTGCAAGGGAAAGTTGCATTTTGGTGTTATGGAAGAAGTGTGGCTGTGAAGGTAGCACTGTGTATGTGCGTGTATGTGTGCGTGCACATGTGTGTGTATGCATGCATGCACATGCGTATGCACAGCCCAGGAGGGGCAGGTATGATGAGAGCTTCTTGAGCCACCCCCACCCCTTCCAGGGACTCATATTTTCTGCCTTGCCACCCCCTGCTTCTCCCTCCCTGTGGCTTCATACCTATAAATCTCTAGCAGTGAAGGTGTTTCAGCACTTAGGAAGGGAGAGGAGAATCAAAGTTGCGGTTTTATAATGCCAGAACCCCAAAGCCGTATTTGCAATATTTCCCAGAATCAGACTATATATCAGCAGGTCACAATAAACTAAGATTTGAGGTCTTGAAAATAACTTAGAACAGCAGTCCGGTCATTCATATTTGCTTTGAAACGTAGTTTACAGGACTTTAGATCCTTAGATTATTTGGGCTCCTCAGAAGTTATCCTGAATGCCCTGACTCCAAACAGAGAGTCGGAAATACTGTGGTCTTTATCCTGGTATTAAAATTCTCCAAAAAAGGAGTATTGCAAACTTGCTGCTTTCTGGGCACCAGAATTGGACTCAGCAACCAAAGCTTTTGCATCTTACCAGGAGCCCTGCTTAGCAGAGGAGCATCCTGCATTTAGGGAACACTTGGAAACCGCAGGCAGCAGAAAGGACACAGCTTGGATCAGCTTCTCAGCAGGCACCCTCCTCTGTAGGTGGCCTTTTAGCTGAACCCAGCACCATTCCCCTCCCGCCCACCTCCAATAAGGCAATCTGTGGCCCTGGGAGGACTCTAAGGTTTGGCTTTGGGATTATGTATAAACCCTCCAGCTCCCCAAGATAAAAAATGGAGCCATTAAGGATGTGCAAATTACTTATTTACAGATTTGGGGTGGTAGACTGATATTATCTCCAGTTTTCAAAATTACTCTAATAGTGTTAGAATCCATTGTTAATATACCCTGCCGCCTCTCACCTATCCTATCACCAGTGTAATTGAAGATGGCTTTCTTATATTTTTTTAAATATTAGAATCATATTATCCAAATGCATACACTTGGAAAATAGCTTGATTATAGTGTCAGTACATGGGAATGGAGGAATAATAAGACTATAAGATGCAGCACTTGGTTTGCTTCAGTTTGGGTCCAGAGAAAGGAGAGAAACTTGCTCTCTGCATTGCTCATTTTCTTCTTGTCCCTTTCACCTCAATCTGATAAATGGGTTAAATCACACCCTTGGTAGTCGGGATACCCCCAGGAGGGTGCAGCTCATTTTCCCCCTACGAGACATGGGAATGTTTCTCTGCAGAGGAACCAAGGCCCCTGCTGGCTCCAGTGCACAGGGAGGAGCCAGAGATGACGCACTGGGGCTTGGGGACTCCCTCCTCCCTTGGGCAGGAGAGGCTGAGCTGCTGCAGTGTTTCAAGCTCAGAGGGCTGGGAGCTAATGGGGCATTTGGGGGAATGTGGGGCAGTGTATGGCAGTGGGAGCAGAGGAGAAATAGGCTCTCGGGGACCTTCAGGAGAGGCTGAATATGCATTGAATACCGGCATCACTTTAGTGCAATTTGGGCAATTTTGTCATAATCTGATGGCACCTGCAAGGATTTTCACTTTTTCCAGGAAGAGATGAGGACATTCTTTGCCGTCTGCAGGGACAGGGAGGGGAAAGAGGCTTTCCTTGAAGCCCTCTGAGTAATGTCAGCCTGCTTCCAGACAGAGGATGGTAAGTGGAGTCAGGCAGACTCAGCTCCCAGGGGCCCCATCCACAGGCCTTCAGACAGCCTGGGCAGTCCTACAATCTAGGAAGCTGCCACTCAACATGGCACTGTAGCGATACTTCCCTGCAGATATCTGGGAGCCAAACGAGTCCTGGGGCCCATCCGTGTGTCACTGGGCTCCTTCAGAACATGCCTGCCCTTCTCGATCTCACCCCTACCTTGTTGTTATTGTTTGGGTTCTAAGTGGCCCAGCAGGAGAAAGACATTAGAAATGAAATTATTTTTGTTACACGCTGTATAATTGCCTCCTCTCCTTCCTGCTACCCCAGGCAGCACCATCACTGGCAATTGCCAGGAACCTTTGGCCTGAGAAAGTGGCTTACTCACAGGCTTCCTTAGAGCGGCTGCTTTTGACAAGTGTCCCTGCTCACCAGTCCCTCCATTGCTGGCCTCATCACCATAACGGCCAACATTTACCCTGCACTTGCTGTCTGCAGGGCATCGTGCTTAGCTCTTGACATGGGCTTTTTGTTTCAACTCCCGATCTGGCAACACCTCTGTGAAATAAGAACTCTTATCATCCCCATTTTGCAGAGGAAGAAACATGGCCTTAGAGAAGTAAGTGGCTTGCACAAGGTCACACGACTCATGTGTAGGGTAGAGATTCAAAGCCAGACTGTCTCATGCTAGAATGACAGCTCTCTCTGAAGAACTACTGCATAGTACTTCTTTAACGAACTGAAGTGGTGGTGAGGTTTGCATAGGATGCCAGGAAAGAGAGGAGGGAGATAGCAAAGGGAAAAGGATGGATGAAATAACACCATAGGATTCTTAAATCTGAGGACCAGCAAAGAAGTGTTATTCATGGCTCACTTTGGATCTGGGCCCCTCTGGATGAAATGTACCGGGCATGAACTTCATCCAGCAATGGGAGCAGAGTGGAGGGAGCGTCAACTAAGCCTTCCAACCTGGGGGGCGGAGCAGGGGAGGAGGTATGGATGGATTGTCTGTTAAGCCATCTAGAACTGTGATGATGTCACCTTCCATCCCATATCTCTTTGAGGTGAAAGGACAAGAGCCAGACTTCTGCCAACATTTATACCTTTGGTATTGCTTTCTTATCACCAAAGAATGAAAACTTATTACTTCTCCAAGACTAAGCTTCTGGATTTTACAGAAAGGTGTGGGGTGGGGTGGCCTGGGACCCTGCACAGACATGGGGATGACTCATGAGGGTTCTTTTTAAAAACTAGCTGATTGGCACTTTTCTGGCAGACAGGGGCAGGAGAGCCCTAGGTGTTCCCAGGCAGGACATTTAATCTGTGCATCAGTTTTTTTCAGTCACAAAATAAGAGAACTATTTATATGCTGCCTAATAGGTGGAATTCTTAAGATTCAACAGCACTGAAGACTCCACTAAAATGGTCTAATAACATGTTTGTGCTGTAATAAGCTAAAAACCTTCTAGTCTGTTGTTGAACCTTACCATGAGTTTTATGAATGATGTGTACTAATGTTTAGTCTCTCATTTAAACCTTTTAAAAACAATATAGTATGGTAGTTATTAAGCCTGTGGGCTATGGAATGAGACTCCCAGAATTCGAATCCTGACTCTGACATTTAGTAACGGGACCAAGAACAAGTTGATTAACTTCTATCACCTTTGGTTTCTCAGCAATTAATTAAGGTAATGGAGATAGGACATTTGAAAGAATCCCTGGCAAAAGTGAGCACTCCATAAGTGTTAACTATAAGGATTGTTATTGTTAATAAGAAATAAACTTTAATAAGAAGCTTAACACTTTCAGCTGTTGTCCTTTTGCACTGATTCAGCCCCTGAATTTACACCTCTGAAATTATGTTTCTAAGACTTTCACAGAATTCAAGCTTACACTTCTTATGCCATCATTTATATTGCACCAAAATTCTTTGACACTCACCTGTTAGCCGCTCTTACTCATCTTGAGTGAGAGAGGGGTTCAAATTGCTCACCATCCCTTTCTCTGAATTAGGAGCAGCTGAATTCCCACCTTACCCCACCGGAGCCAGGAGGAGGTATCGGTCTTCCTGGTGATGACTTTCTAAGGCCTGATTTTCCTTCCTGGTTTCTTGGGTCCTTCATCTACTACCTCATGGCTGGAGCCTTCCCAATTGGCAGCGTCATATGGTGTCATGCACTCTGGCACAGGGCACATTTTATTAAAAATAAAAATTAAGGAGAACATACTAGTATACAAGAACAAAGAGACTTTTCTTTCTTTTCCCAGATTGAGAGGGACAAACAACTTCACACTGAGTAGATCCCCAAAACTGGCAGAAATGTATGCTTTCCCTCTTGGGGTCATTAATGATGCCATCATGTTTTTGGGTGAATTATGGCCCTGCTTGGGAAAGGAAGATAGAATAGATGGCTTCTGGCCTTGAGACCCTCCAATCCAGAAAGCTACTCCCTTTCATTGGCTTTTTCCTTTATCTACGAATCCTTCCTTAGAGAGGACTCTGTTGTAAGTGGCATGCATCTGTCTCTGGATGATTACAAATTCTTACTGTTCAGTGACAGCAGATCTCAGAGGGTTCTGCAGGCATTCTGTTCCCAGCTCATCTTCCTCAGGTCATTGCTTTTTGGACTCGGTGCTCTCTCAACTTTTTCATTCATTTATGGCAGAGCCAACAAGAGAAGTATGTTGACAAGGAGAACCTAGCATCCAGGGCCCCAAGCAGAGGGATCCCCAAAGGGGATCCATGTTTCCATGCACATGTTTCCTTGAGTGGCATGCATAGCTGAAGGTCTGGGGTCACTCTGGATGACTAACGGCACCAAGTCTCTCCTGGGACCAGTCTTCTGTGTGGAGCCATCTTAATGCTAATCTCTCAATTGTGCATTTCTTGTCTCTCCCACTAGACTGTGAGTTCTTTGAAGCAGAGGATTTGTCTCATACTTCTTTGGAACCTATTGTAAACTAAGATGATGCTAAGCACTTGGTCATCACTGAAACTGTTGAGTGAGTGAGAGGGTGGGCGGGTGGATGAGTGATGGGTAGGTGGAGGATGGCTTACTTTCCCAGAGCCACAAGCTGTCTAGTTACTTGAAGCCCAACAATAGTGTGTGGCAGTGTCTGAGGCATCCCCCACTAGAGGCATCTAGTGAATCAGCAAGACGCTTTATACCTTCTCTCTTTCAACCTCAACCAGCACTATCCAGCTACTATCAGCCATGACTACACCATAGGTTGGATGGAAATTTTTCTACAGTCATCATAGGGCACGGAAGTGGGCGGATGTTGAATAGTTGGAGCCTGCTTTAATCTGACTCACACATAGAGAAGAAGGTGTTGGGTGAGCTGTTGAGGAAACATGTAGAGATGTGCTTGTTCAGGTCAGCCTGAGGACCTGAAGACAGGTGGGACAGAGCAGCTTTTAGGGGATGTCCTTGGTTCTCTGGGTGGTTTCTGGATTTTGAAGCTGGGATTTGGAGTTTGGGGAACTGGGCTGCCCCTTCATCCAAAAGGTAAAGATAAGTGTCCTTCTACCTGAGACCCTCTGAAAGCAGTAACAGTTTGAACCTATCTTTCTCCAAAGCCTCCCTAAGAAGTGGACATACACCTGTGCTCATTTGTGTAGTTATTCAGTATAAACAGAGTGATTCAGGGGACCCACTCAGAAGTCAGACTGACACAGGCTCAGATCTTTGTCCCGTCAGTAATGAGCTGTGTGACCTCTATCAAGATTTTATAACCCCTTTGAGATGCAGTTTTTTAACCATGGTCCTTACCTGACAGGGTTTTGTGCAAAGTAAATGAATCATGCATATGAACTGCCTGGACCAGCTGACACGTGGTAAGCATTCAAAGAACATTCACTATCGTTATTCTTATCATAATTATCGGTAGGTATGGAAATGTCCACAGCACCCTTCCCAATCTGTGCTCCCGATTCCATCTTCTCTCTTGCGGAGGGAGAAAAGACGTCATTGCAGATAGGGAAATTAGACAAGGTGGCACTCGACTCATGTAGAGTGCTCTCCTTGGAAGAACCCAGTGTCACACAACAAGGGAGTAGCAGATCTGGATCAGAACTCCCTTCTGCCCGGGGTTTCCCTCCGGACCCTGCTGTCCTCAGGTCAGAGCCTGGAGCAGTAAGGAGCTCGGTGGCCGAAGAGTGGACTTAGAAGTGGGGATGGCACAAGGTAAGGCCAGAGGTGCAGGCAGGGGCCAGGCTGTGAACCTTGAAGTCTTATGAAGGATACTGGACTCCCTCTTGAGGGAGGTAAGAAGCCGCCATGAAGAACTGGGTTTTAAGCAAGGGAATAACTCCACTGATTTGACTTGCACTAAAAAAAATTTACAGAGGCTGCTCTGAGAGGGAACTGATTTTAGAGGACGCAAGCCTGGGAGAAGAGTAGCAGGGGAGTTTGCAGTTGTCCAGGACAGCGATGCTGGCAGCCTGGACAGGGGAATGGCAGTGGAGACAGGACGGCGTGAAAAGATCTGAAAAGGCCTTTCAAGTTCCCCAAACTTGGTGACGGATGGGCTATGGGGAATGAGGGGAGGGGAGAGCCAAGGTGATTTAAGGACAACGAAGCAAGAAAATTAAGGATGTCAGTCAAAGTGTGTGAATGTTGGGCCAGAAATCTAAGCCAGGCAGAAAGTAAAGGCAAGATAGACTGTGGCTGCCGGGGGAGAAATAGAAGAAGCGGACAGGTGGTGTTGCTCAAGTCGGAGAACTGGTACCCTGGTAGTGATTGAGCGATCGAGCGGGGTGCAGAGGCCATGGGCTCACGGAGTGGGGACTCTGCATTTATGCCTCCGGAGAGGAGCGGTCTTGGCTGATGGAGGGCCCAGCATGCAGCCACGGGAGCAGGTGACTGAGTAGACAGTGCACTGGGAGACGAGGAGGAGGTCTAGGTGCTGGCGGGCCAAGGTGTTGGAAACTGATTCTACCCTAGATGATGGCACAACTTGGGCTGGAGTGGAAGGCAGTGAGCTAAGTGCCAAAGGCTTCGATGAAGGAGGGGAGGGGACCAAGAATCTATGGGTGACAGTGACAAAGAGCAATAGCGGGGTCATGGCTGGGCAGCATGCACCTCAAAGGAGCAGGGTCTTCACAGGAGGGTAGAGGAGCAGGTAAGGAGGCGCGGGGGATGGGGCCGAGCTGCCTGCTGCAGGCTGCAGAGGAAGTAGTGCCCTCAGCTGCAGGGGGAGGGAGGGGCTGCTGCTGCCTCGTGCTACACACCTCCCTTCAAGGTCTCATCCTCCCTCTTGCTCTTCTCTTTTGCTCCCTCACTAGCTCATGAACTTACTGGATCACCTTCCTCTCCATCTCTACAGAGAGCAGGAGAGAAAGAGAAGGAAGGAGAAAAGAGGGTGGCGAGTGGGTGTAAAGACACACATGAGAGAGATGCACGGGGCAGAGGTTGCAGAGAAGAGGAAAGAAAATGGATGTGTTGGCATGTGTCGTTCCTCTGCACCCAGCGTGCCATAGCTAAGCTTTTAGCATGGTGTTTTCTCTGCCTGGACGTGCCAGCCCTTAACCTTAAAGGCTAACTCCTACTCAGCATTTGAAACTGAGCACAGGCATCACCTCTTCCAGAAAGCCTTCCCTGATTTTCCTTCCTACACTGCTCCACCTCCTTGGGCTAAGGTCTCCTTTACTTCCCTAGGAGGCAGGGTCGGATTGTATGCCTCTGCGTTGTGACTGCCTCTTCCCTGCTCAGCTTCCTCTACTAGATGGTGAACTCCCTGGAGGCAGGAAGGGAGTCCTCACCTCTTAGGCTGGGTGCCAGCCCACTGCACTGTGCATGGTGGGACTGTGATCCAGGACCCGCCGACCGCACAATAAGACAGCAGCACTCAGCATCCTCTACTCATCCTCGAAATCATCTGCCTTATTACGGGGATTTAGACAGGAGGGATCCCGGGATGGCCAGGCTGCGAAGGACCTCAGGGACCCACACTAGCTCTCCATGCCCGAGTGAGAAAATTGCACTCAGGGAGGGAAGTGACACATCGAGTCTCCTGGCCGCTTAGTGGCTGGCCAGTCTCAGACCCGTTCCCACCACACCAAACCAATGCCCTGCCCCAGGCCCGGTAGCCAGGGAAGGTGTGCACCACACTGTGTGGCCTCAGGTAGCTGCATCAAAAATGTCCCCCATTTAACCAGCTCCAAAAATCATCCTCTCATTTTTTTCTTCTCAGTTTCTGGGTCCCAAACTGTTGATGCGGTGACTCTTATGACTTAGCTCTACTGCATTGCCTGGGAAATACAGATATGTGAAATGCAAAGTAGGACCAGGCTATCGCTCACGGATTGTGAGGGGTTCATGGCTTTGAGCACTGGGGCTGCAGAGCCACCAGCATTCTCATTTCCTCGCAGGGAAGCAGATTGTAGGCAAGTGGTGGCTCAGTGTATCCAATGACATGCAAAAGCTCCCTGAATGCTGTGTTGTTGTCATTCATGATATTGTAATCAGGTATACTGACTGCGCCCGTGTCATCAGTCACATCTTAGGGACTAGGCAGCAAGGAAGGATACAGGAGAATGGGTAGTTTCTGTGCCCTCCCCTGGTCTATACTTGGAAGGTGATAGGATGTCAGTAAATTCTTGCTGCATGCATGAATGAATGAGGGAACAAATGAATACTGTCCTCTTGCAGGGCAGGCTGAGATTTGCTCAAAAGCATGTGGAGCAGAGCGGCTGCTAGCCCACGTGGGTTCCGGGAGCCCCAGGGCATCAGGAAGGTCTGCAGAGGGTGAGGAAGGTGGGAAGATGGGAAGACCTCAGCAGAGCTCACAGCCACTTGGCTTAACCACGGCAGGGCCAGGTAAACTTGGGTAGTGTATCAGCTTTCTGCGGCTGCTGGAACAAAGTACCACAAACTGGGTGGCTTAAAACAACAGAGACTTATGCTCTCACAGTTCTGCAGGCTAGAAGTTCAAGATCGAGGTGCCAGGGGGGCCCTGCCCCCTTTGCAGGCTCTCGGGGAGAATCCCGTCTTGTCCTTCCCAGCTTCCCAAGGCTCCTGGGGTTCCTTGGCATGTGGCAGCATCAGTTCTCTGCTCCAATCCCTGCCTTGGTCTCCACGTGACAGTCCTCCCCCCGCGTCTCCGTCCTCTCTCCTCTTCTTGTGAGGATGCCAGCCATGATTTAGGGCCCACTCTAACCCTGTATGATCCCATCTCGACCTTTAATTGCATCTTCAAAGACCCTGTTTCCAAATAAGGCCACATTCTGAGGTTCTGGGTGGACACTACCCCCTACGGAGCTTCCTGCCTTGCTGGCTCCTGGTCACTAGACACCTTTTGCTTCCTCTGGGACAGGACCATTCTCCCCCAGTCACCTGCTTGGGAACAGCTGCCCACGTATCTCACTGAAGCTTCGGCTCCTGAGTTACAAGGCAAATGAGGACGAGAAAGAAAGCAATTAGTACACCTGGGAGTTCGGGATTAGGAGGGATTCACCGACCTGCTGGCATGGTGGTTCATAAGGGGTAAGGTAGGGGAGTTTGGAGGAAACGAAGGGAAGGAAGGGGATCCCCTGAACGTTCCAAAAAAAGCAGGCCCATGGGAATATGGATTCTGGGGGCACTGGGGTGCAGGCCCAGTGAGGGTGGTGGCTGAGTGCACATGTTGAGTGCCTTATGTAGTCCCAAGGAACTCAGGGATTTGAAGTTGATCACTCAATGCTCATTCTAGGAGCATTTATTAAATGCCTCCTGTGCACCAGGATCTTAGGCTAATGCTCTCATTTCACAGATGGGAACACTGAGGCTTCAGTAGGCTGAGTGAATTACCCAGCGTAATTCACTGGGGGGCAGAGTCAGGACTGAAGTCCAAGCCTTCTAGCGCTCAGTGCACCCCACACAAAGCAATGTTCTCCTCTCATGTGCTCCAGGCTGCCATGGGGGTCCCTGATATCCACCAGGTACTAGGAATGATAACGACCCTATGTCTGGACAGGGCTAGACCATGCACAGCACACGTGTGCAGCGTGTTTCCAGAAGTCACCTCACTGCTGCTCCCCGATGTGTTGGGGTGGAGGCAGGGGTCAGGAGGGCTCCCTGACTCCAGCCACTGCATTCGGCTTTGTTGGGGTGGAGGAGGGGAGGCTGGGATCCGCATTCCCTGTAGAGGAGGAGACGATCAAGGACCTCTTAGAGGCTAACAGGCACTCGTTCTCTGAAACGAACCCTAGACGCTGAGCCCAGTCATTAAGCTTGCCCAGATGGCCAGTCCAGTCCACAAGGACGTAGGGGATGCTGGTGGTGCCAGGGAGGTTTTCAGGGCCCCTGCAAACAAGGAGCCTGTGGCCTTGCAAATCTACCTTCCTGCAGTCCTGCCATGGCACCCACGTGCCAATGTTTGGAGCCGCTTATAGCATCTCCCGGTGGGGCTGAGCCGTCGGAGCCTGCCCTCCTGGGCCTCCCAGCCTGGTTGCTGGTCTATGATGACCTGGTCCATAGCAGATGCTTAGTAATTACGTGTCGAATGACTAGAGTAAGTCTGGAGAGAAAATCTCCCCACTGCGACAGGGGAGGGAGGGTGTTGGGGAAGGGGGGAAAGGGGTTTCCAAGGAGCTGTTCCCAGCCCAGCTTTGGGACTTGAGGCCTCAGAGACCCCATCTGGGACTTGGCTTGAGGCCTGTGCTAGCTTCCCGAGCACCCAGGGTGCCGGGGCCCCCCAGCGTCTCTGGCTTTTATCTCTTCTTCGTCCCTGAACAGCTCTCTGCCCTCCGAGGCGTCTCCCCACACCCTGTCTCCATGGTAATGTCACAGCTGCAGCAGACCATGGCCCTGGTAGGGAAGAGGAGAAAAGAGCAGGGACAGGAGCTCATGTGGCCAGCAGCGTCCATGTGCCTTCTGAGCAGGGGGCGCCAACGGGCCAGGGAGGTGCCACGCCAAAGCTGGTGTCAAGGAGTGGCCGGGCTGGAGGGCCCCACGGCAGAGCCTCTGAATGTCCTTTGGTCTGGAAAGGGACTCTTGAACAGCAGGTGGAGTCTCTGTCCTGAGGGTGCTGGCAACCCGGGTGTCTCCCTACGTGGGGCTCACAGCCAGGACAGCTTGGGACGGACCCAAGTTCTCTGCGGCACAGGAAAGCCCACTCACCTGGGTGTCCCCAGGTTCTATCCTCCCCTGTTTTGCCCGTCCCTGTTCCAGCAGCTCACAAATGCTGCCGGGGCCGGGGAGGGTGGGGCACCGGTGCCAGCCGGGAGATGCCAGGGTACCCAGCCGACAGCGCCTGGAGCAGCCCCACGGGGGAACTGGAATAATGGCAGAAAGGAGCAGCCTGTCTGAAGATGGTTGATTTGATAGCGCCTCCAATCGGAGCTTCTGAGTTTCTGCTCTCCAAATACAGACACCCGAGAAAACCTAATAGAATGGACACGAAGAGCAAAGCAGTGAAAGGTAGAGCTGGAATCCGGCACGTTTGTTCCAGATCCACAGCACTATTCTGTGGGTGCCACTGCCCGGTTTCTTTGAGATTTGGCAATCTGCTAATTTGTTGGGTTCCTTTCACTTTGGGGGGGAGGGGTATTTTTTATTGATGCATA
The DNA here is from genome assembly GCA_008750895.1 of Mirza zaza. NCBI lineage: Eukaryota > Metazoa > Chordata > Mammalia > Primates > Cheirogaleidae > Mirza > Mirza zaza. Next base: position 27,084 of record VSMD01116243.1, on the reverse strand, counting down.
ATAGTTATATGTATTTGGGGGGTACATGGGATGTTTTGATACATGCTTATAATGTATAATGATCAAACCGGGATAATTGGGATATCCATCCCCTCAAACATTTATCTTTTCTTTATGTTGGGAACATTCCAATTCTTCTCTTCTAGCTGTTTTGCACTATGTGATACATTATTGTTAACTCTAGTCACTCTACTGTACTATGGAACACTAGCTCCTAATCCTTCTATAGAACTGTACATTTGTACCCACTAACCCGCCTCTCTCCATTGTCCCCCTTCCCAGCCTCTGGTGGCTGTCCTTCTACTCTCTACCTCCATGAGACTGGCTTTCTAAAGCTCTCACTTCTGGGCTTTCTATGCAAACTGGATTTGCATGGACCTTCATTGAGGTCTCTAGAGTCCTGAGTCCTAGGTTCTACTCTCAGCTCTGTCACCCTAATCGGTGGCCTGGATACATTTAACTTTTCTTGTCTTCTAGTTTTTTGGTTTTTTTTTTTTTTTTTTTTTGAGATAGCATCTCGCTCTTTTGCCCCGCTGAGTGCAGTGATGTCATCATAGCTTGCTGAAACCTCAAAGTCAGGTTCAAGGGATCCTCCTGCCTCAGCCTCCCGAGTAACTGGGACTATGAACAGGCGTGTGCCACCGCACCCAGCTAATTTTTTCTATTTTTAGTACAGACAGGGTCTCGCTCTTTCTCAGGCTGATCTCTGACGCCTGAGCTCAAGCGATCCTCCCACCTCAGCCTCAGAGAGTGCTAGGATTACAGGCTTGAGCCACCTCGCCTGGCCAATTTCTTATTCTGAAATGATAGGATTGGATTGGATGAAGTCTCTTCCAGCATTAACAGACCATGACCATCAACAGCTGTTCTTGTTCTGTATCCTTCTACCCAGAGCTGTATTTGAGGGTCACAGATCTTGCTTTAAAACATATATGCTATTAAGGTGTTCATTTTATAAGCAAATGCTTTGTTTCCTACAGCAGTATTCAGTTTACCCAAGTTAATAATATCTACCACTTTTAAATACTGACCATACCATCTGCCTTATACACATCATCTTTCATCTTTGGGACAGCTATAAAAGATAGGAATTCTTATTCCCATTTTACAGATTAGGAAACTGAGGCTCAGAGATATTAAGTAAATGTACTCAAGGCCACACAGACGGTAACAACTGAAACTTATTTTAGCCCAGGCCTGTCTGCTACAATACCCCATGTTGCCCCAAGTCACATTAAGTCCTACCATATGCCAGGTTTATCTTTTTCAATTGTGTCACGGTTCAGTCCGTGGCTGGACTTTGAAGTGTTGCCCCAGTTCTTGGGCTCCTGGCTTGGAGGAATGGCAAGCTTTGGCCCATGCGACAGAGAGAGATGACAGACACTCAGCAAGAATGCGTGAAGAATTTATTGCGAGTAAAGTTTAAGGGTGCAAAGCAAAAGTACATTTCCTAAGGGGAATTGGGTCTGTGTCTGCAAGTGGAGAAGACCCTATCTACTTCTATGTTTTTCTTTTCATGTGCTTTATGTTCAGGTAAAGGTTAGTTACAGCTATTCATAATTATACATCACTGCTCTGGGGACTGAATTCTTTCCAGGTATGGACATGACTTCAAGGTTATGGTCCAGTAATTCTTTCTGGGATGTGTATGATAGGGAAAGTTCCATAACCGCTTATGGTGTTTTTTTCAATCCCTGGTGGGCAGTGTTCCATGGCCTCATTACTCCATTCTTTAAAACCGAAATAACCGTTCCCTCTTTTTATTTTTCTGCAACCATTTCCTCCTTATTGTTTTTCTGTACATGTTTTCTCCTTTCTGTTTTTCTGGTTTCTCTCACTTGTTTTTTTCTGTCCCTCAAACTTTTATCACCGTATATGCCACAATGCACTGTGATGACTTGCCTCTTTATTCCCTACCCTGTCACTGTCCCCAGCATGTGAGGTGAATAAGGGCATCTTCCTGTCCCTGGTGTTTAGTACACAGTTGACCCTGAACATTAGCGGAATGAATGCATGAATAAAGGAATGTACATATTCCAAAATTTTGGAACTTGAGTAAGCTGGAGACTGCTTTTATTTTTTAATTTTTTTAATTTTTTAGTTTTTTGAGATAAAGTCTCACTTTGTTGTCCAGGCTAGAGTGAGTGCCGTGGCATCAGCCTAGCTCACAGCAACCTCAGACTCCTGGGCTCAAGTGATGCTACTGCCTTCCTCCCAGAGACTGCTTTTAAATATATTCATATATGTACAGACCACAGTGCTAGGTGCAATAGCGGGCATTCAAGAAATGCTAATTCATATGCACACGTGTACACACACACACACACACAGTCTGTGTTTGCCTGTGGTGGTATACACACAGCATGAGTTGTAATGGACCAGCAATTTTTTTTTCCAGATCAAAACCAATACATAGCCTTTCAAATAAATGAGTGCTTTAATCTTGGCTGATGCATTTGGAGGAAGCTGTAAATCCCACGCCAGTGCAGCGGCGATTCCATGGCCTCTCCGTCAAAAACCATTTCCTAGTAGCAAATATCAAGAAACCGTAAACACAGCCTTTTGTCTCATTTTTTTTTCTGGTGATATTTGTAAGCCTATACCTGGCATTCCAAGTCGCCCATGTGGGCCAGAGATTACAAATGCTGTAAAAAAGGAGGTCAAAGCATGGAATGAAGAAATTTTTGAGAACACCCTTTATTAAAAGATGAGGACTTTATAAAAATAATAATAAAAAAAACCCCCACACACTCGGTGTGTGTTACAGGGATATGTATGCTTATGTATAAAAATTGCAAAATACTCAGGTCAGTTACCATCTAACTAGCTGAGCTATTGCCTCAGGCAGTTGTTTTTTTAATTGGAGGTCCTGATTGTGTCACCAGCTAGCTGGGAGCCCGAGGGGAGCTGAGAAAGTCTTGTCTTGCCCTTTTAATCCCTTTTTTGACAATCTGGCCTCCCCACTGCCCTGGAGGGCACAGGTCTTCGGTGTCTGTCCCCAACCCAGGCTGGTGCTGGCCTGCCTGGTCCACCCCTTGGGGGCAGCCCTTGGAACCAGAGGCTGCTGTTAGTTCAGCTTCCAGGGCTGGGACATAATTGGCCCTGGCTTTAATGAGCAAGGCCTAGGTGACAGAGCCCATCACTGATTAGAACTGCTGCCTGCAGAGGGGCCAGGGCCAACATCAACCCAGTGACCTGGAGTGCTGCCACTCAGACAGCCTATAATTTCCAAATTAGATACTTCGGTGGCCTGGATTTTGCCATGCAGAATGAGCTGAGAGGCAACTCTGGCAAAAGCTGGAGAAGGCAGTCAAATGGAAATCTTACATGGAAAGGAATTTCATTCATAGCCAACAGGGTCCCTAGCTTCCCCTTCCTCCTTTTTCATTTAGATGCAAACAGAGCTTTTGTTCCAGGGAAATCCCTGGATGCTTTGGTCCTGGTTCTGGGGATGGGGGTTGGGATTCTGGAGCTCAGGTCTTGGGGGCCCATGTTATCGGAGTTTGGAGGAGTGGCAGGAGGTGTTGGAGCAGGTGGGGTGGGAGCTGGCTCTATTGCACTCTTTCAACTCGGTAGAAGCAGAAGTACTGTTAACTCTGTAGACCCATCCTCAAAGCCCCTGCCTAGAAATAGAACTGTACAGCCCATGAAGAAGCACTGTACAAGAGAACAGGGGCACTGTTTTTATTGCTGAGGACTTCCCTCCCTTCTATTTGTGGCTTTCTATAATTGAACGAACAGATAGTCATCAAATAATGCATCCCTCCGTACTAGGCATATGTCCTTTAATTGTCCAGACCCACTGAAGAGGAGATTCTATCTGATGTGGCCGCCAAGCCTCACACAGGTTGAGTGACGCATTCGAGGTAGTGACACAGGCAGGACTCAAATACAGCTCTGTCTTTCCAACAGCTGTCAGTGCTCTCTCATCTGCTGCTCTCACCAAAGTATTTGCTTAGAGAAGGTCTGAGTTACCTTTGTATCACCCCACAGGGCCTACCACAGTGCTTTGCACACAGTGGACACAGATGCCCATTAGTTACACAAACTGGATGCATTTGTTCTCAGAACTTGCCTCCTAGGCTGATTGGGTCGTCTCCCAGCCCAGTGGCTCCTCTGGTGGCAGTTGCCCCTTAAGTTTTATATGCTGAAGGGCCCACAGTGAGCTTAGTGCTTCATTCATTCATTTTTGCACCAGGTGGAGGGTGAATTCCATTTGGGACCATGATGTCTTTTCTTTTCTTTTTTAATTGTGGTAAAAAAAAAAAAAATACATCGCATGAAATTCACCATGTTAACCCTTTTTTAAGCGTATGGTTCAGTAGTGTTAAGTGTATTTACATTGTTGTACAACAGATCTCTAAATCTTTTTCATCTTGCAACACTGAAACTCCGTATCCATGAAATAGCAACTCCTATTTTTCCTTCCCCGCGGCCCCTGGCAATCACCATTCTCGTTTTTTTTGTCTCTGTGTATTTGACTACTGTAGATACCTCAGATAAGTGGAGTCATACAGTATTTGTCTCTTTGTGCCTGGCTTATTTCACTTAGCACAGTGTCCCCAAGATTTATCCATGTTGTAGCATGTAGCAGGATTTCCTTCTTTTTGTCTAATTGTATTTTTATTGGAAAGTAATAGTTGTATATATTTAGGGGGTACAATGGGATTCTTCAATACATGTGTATGTTGTGCAATGAGCATGGCAGGCTAATAATTAACATATCTATTGCCTCATGTATTTATCATTTCTTTGTGGTGAAAACATTCAAAATCCACTCTTTTAGCATTTTTGAAATACATGATTCATCGTTACTAACTATAGTCACCTTTGTATGCAAAAGATCACCAGAACTTATTCTTTTCTGTCTAACTGAACTGTATGTACCCTTTGACCTTTGACCTTTGGCCAACATTTCCCTTTCCTCACCTACAGGCTCTGGTCATCACTATTCTACTCCTACTTCTGTGAGCCAAAATTTTTAGATTCCACATAGAAGTGAGATCCTGTGATATTTGTCTTTCTGTGCCTCGTTTATTTCACTTAGTATAATGTCCTCTAGATTCATCCAAGTTGTCACAAATGACAGAACTTCATTGTTTTTAAAGGCTGAATAGAATTCTATTATGGATATATACCATATTTATTTATTTTTATCCATTCATCTGTTGATGGGCACTTAAGTTGTTTCCAAATCTTGGCCGTTGTGACTAATACTGTAAAAGAATTACAGACATTTCTTCAACATACTTTTTTCAGTTCCTTTGGATATAAACCCAGAAATGGGATTGCTAGATCATATGGTAATTTTATTCCTAGATTTTTGAGGAACCTCTGTTCTGTTTTCCAAAATGACCGTACTAATTTGCCTTTCCCACCAACAGTGTATAAACGTTGCCTTTTGTCCACATCCTTCCCAACATTTGTTATTTTTCATCTTTTTGATATAGCTATTCTAACAGGCATGAAGTGATATCTCATTGTGGTTTTAATTTGCATTTTCCTGATGATTAGTGATATTGAACATTTTTAAAATATATCTATTGGCCTTTTGTATGTCTTCTTTTGAGAAATGTCTATTCAGGTCCTTTACCTATTTTTTAATAGGGTCATTTGTTTTTTATTATTCAGTAGTTTGAGTTCCTTATGTATTTTGGATACAAGCCCCTTATCTGGGGTTTGGTTTACAAATATCTTCTCCCATTATGTAGGTTGTCTCTTCTCTTCTGTTAAATGTTTTCTTTGCTGTGCAGACAATTTTTAGTTTGATGCAACCCCATTTGTCTATTTTTGCTTTTGTTTCCTTGTGCTTTTGGGGCCATATGCAAGAAATCATTGCCCAGACCAATGTCTTATAGGTTTTCCCATATGTTTTCTTCTAATAGTTTTATAGTTTCAAGTTTTACATTTAACTCTTTAATCCATTTTGAGTAGATTCTTGTATAAGAAGTGAGATAAGGTTCTAATATCATTCGTTTGTATGTGGATAGCCAGTTTTCCCAACACTATTTATGGAAGACATCGTCCTTTCCCCATTGTGTGTTCTTGGCCCCTTTGTCAAAAATTAATTGACTGTAGATGCATGGCTTTATTTCTGAACTCTTTATCCAATTCCATCAGTATTTCCTTCTTTTCTAAGGCTAAATAATATTCCTCTCTGTGTATGTACCACATTTTCTTTATCCATTTATATATCAATCAACATTTGGGTTGCTTCCACCTCTGCAATTGTGAATAATGCTGCTATGAACATGAGTGTGTCCATGGTCGCAGAAGCATTATTCTCTCAATTCTTTTGGCTGTATTCCCAAAAGTAGGAGTGCTAGGTCATATAGTAATTCTATTTTTAATTTTTTGGGGAGCCCCCATACTGTTTTCCATAGCAGTTGCACCATTTTACAATCCCACCAACAGTACACAAAGGTTGCAATTTCTCTGCATCCTTGCCAACACTTGCTATTTTCTATTTTTTCAATAATGGCTGTCATATTGGTATGAGATAATATCTCATTGTGGTCTTCATTTGCATTTTATTTAGATAATTAGAGGTGCCGAGCATCTTTTCATAGGTTCATTCATTCTTGGTGGAGGTGAACAAGGAGCCCCAAAGTGGCTAATAAAGGAGGCAGATATCATGGGGTTCCCACACACCTCAGTTTGGGTCCAGAGAGCCCCACTTTTTACAAGAAGACTGAGTGAAGGGTGAAGATTTTCTGTTCTCCCCTTCAGCCAGGACAAGCTACAGAGGTGCACTAATTTGCTCCTGATCCAGCCCACTGGGAGATACGAGGGGGTCACAAGTTACAGAGGGAAAAGCCAGAGCTTTGAAATCAGAAAAGTCCAAGTCCTAAGCCTGCCTTCTGTGGTCTGTGTGACCTGGAGCAAATTACTTAACCTCTCTGAATCCTAATTTCCTCATCTGTAAACTAGATTATTGTGGTAGATCCATGCCATTGTACGCTGGTAAATGTTTTAACAACCAGCGCTCCAATAATAATAATAATAATAATAATGGTAATGTGTGGATCTGAAGCATTTGCTGCTTTCATTGTGAAAATACTCAAATTGTAGCTTGAAATTGAAATTGATTTCAAGCTGCCAATCCACTGTCTTTGAATGCAGAGCTGGGATGAAAGATCCACACAATCGGCTCCAGCATACCACTGGCCCGCATGTGAAACGCCCTTCTCAGTGTTTGAGATGTGTCAGGTTTTCCATTAATATTAGTTCCCTTCCTCTCCCCCTCCCACCAAAGGCACTCTGGGTGACCTAGATAATAAGAAGGGTTGCTCAGTTCTCCATGTTTATTCAACAAATCTATATTGACCTTCTATTGCATACGGCAGCCTGTCCTGGGAGCAGAGTATAAATGTGTGGAGGGGACTTTTAAAATATCATGTGATCTAGCCTTGCCTTCAGAGATCCCAGCCCTGTTGGGTGGCTCTCCCATGTGCTGGCATCTCTGTCATGCAACATGCTAGTCACGTATGTACTCGTCTCTCCCACTGAGCTGTGGTCTCCTTGAAGAGACAATGACTATGTCTAATTTATTTTGGTATCCACATTGCCTAGCATTTTGAAGATATTCAATGAATTGTTGTTGTTAAATTATTTCATGAGCTTGAAATCTACCCGAGGAGGCAAAACTAATAAATCTGAAACATTCAGAGAATGATACAAGAAAATAGGCAATCATAATTACAAAACTTCTCATTTGATAAGAATCTCACTGCTTCAAAGTATTTTCAGCTGAAAACAGTTAACACTGAGTGCTTGGTATCCCAGGTGTCAGTATAGTCACTCAGCATACATTATCTTGTTTGATCTTTACAACAATTCAATCTTTACAGCTACCTCAGTGGGGTAGGTACTGTTATCATCATCACTGCCTCATAGAGGAGTAAAATGAGCAACAGAAGTTAAGTAGATCTCCTAGTATTTTTTTGTTGTTGATATTGAACCTGTAGAGTCAGGATGTGAACCTAAGTCTTGATGCTTCTGCCCCAGGAAGTAGACAAAGCAGATTTTATTCTAATTTGATAGGTGATAAAACTGTGGCTTCTAAGAGAAAGAGAGAGGTTAAGTGACTTCCCCAGGGCCACACAGCTCATAAAACATAGAGCCAGGAGTATGACCTAGGCCTTCTAATTCCTAATAAAATAAATAGCATTATATAAAGTATGGTGTGAGGTGCTATAGACCACCAGGACTAGTTCAGAGAAGGGTGATACTACTGGGGTGTCCAGTGGTCAGGGAAGCCTTCCAGAAGATGTGTGTCTTGAGTTGGACTCTAGGGAGCTGAGGGTTGACCTGGATCGGCAGTGTCACCTCCCGTCCCCCAGTGCACACATGCCCACACTCCAGTGGCCCTGCACTCTGCTCGTCAATATGCAGTGCAAGGGATAAACTTCAGGCAAGCTCACTTCATCTTCTGGAAACCACAGAAGTGCTTGGCAGCCACTGCTTTTCCTGTGTGTTTATTTTTCAAGTTATTTACACAAAGGATCCATCAACCTCTAGGCTGCCAGACAGCACTGCCCTTTCTCCTGCTTTTCATCTCTGTCTCCTAGAGAGGTTGTCATGCTTCCAACTGCCTGGAAAGTGCCTGTGTCCCACATATAATCTGGGGCCAGCCACCTCTTGTTCTGCGAGGCCCCATGTGGGCTGTCCTGCTGTCCCGCAAGCTGGTGGCAAGAAGGCTGGGGAGAGTTGAACGTGTTGGGCTGCAGGGGGCCAGAGGAGGGGAGAAGAAATGGGACAGTGGGGTCCACTCAGCCTCCTAATCCATCCCAGGTGCTGAATTTGTCCTGTGAATGTTCGTTTTTTGAGTCATGTAAACTGGTAAAGTAATACTATTCAAAGAGTTAAAAATCTATTTCTTAAACAATTGCATGTCAAACATTTATTTAACTCATTAATGCGGGAACCAGCAGGATGACAAGGCTGGGTTCAAAAAGGGATGCAAGGAAAAAAATGTGTGTGTGTATATATATATATATCTCGCTGGGAGAAACCTGGAATAAGATCGCTGAATTAGACACGAAACTTACCAATGTCTTATAAGGCAGCAAAGCCATATTGTTTGGTACTACCTCCTCTACTTGATGGAAATCATTCACATATCATCAAGTTTTCTACCTGCTAGCATCTATCTTATAAGGCTGTGTGCCCCTTAAGGACAGTAAATGTAAATGAACAACATGCATTCCCTGGAGAATCAAACAGCCTTTAGGTGGGCTTGCGGCCTTACTTCCAAGTTCTGGGTACATCTTCACCCCTCAGAGGAGTTCTGGAAGTTGCTGAATATGTCGATTCCAATTATTCATTCTGGAACTGGGAAAATAACCACAGGAAGTGGTAGGGACACGCTGGACCCACTGTGAGAAGGACCCGAGCTAGAACTCCGTAAGCCCCTACTCGGACTGACGGACTGCAGTGACATTTTGTCTTTCCTGGAATTAGTGTCGTTCAGAGCCAGCTCAGAACAACTGTCCAGTAACTCCCTAAAAGTCTGATTACTGTCTTTCCTGACGCACGGTCGCCCTGGTGAAAGGCCAGACTGCTGTTGGAGAAAGGCGGGAGAAACGTTCACAGTGTAAGTTATTGGCAGGGCGCCAGGGTTCTTCCTCCAGAGGACCTGACCTCCCCCCAATTCCAGGGGTTCCGCATCTGGAAACTGGCTCCAGTCTGGGAATGAACTAAAGGGGTGCAGCTCTTTGTTTTCGTGATTCAAGCTAGACTTCTGTTCCTTTGGTTCAAGCTAGACTTCTGTTCCTTTGGCCTAGAACTCTTCTGCGTAGAGAGATTAAGTAAGAATTTAGCAGGCTGACTGTCTACTTCTCTTCTAAGGACACTGTGATCAACCAGCCAATGGAGGGTCTGGGGGAGGAGCCTGAGAGGAATGGTGTTGAGATGTGAGTTCTAGTCCTGCCTTTGCTGCTAACTAGCTGGGCGACATTAGGCAAATCAATAAGCCTCTCTGGGCCAGCTTCCTCCACTCTTAAAGAGGGAGTAATAACCCTGCCTTGCCTGGCCCGAGGGCTTGCCTGTGAGTAGAACAGCGCTGTCTTTCACCACGGCTGAGTCTGGTGCTGGTGTTTCAGATGGTGTGAGTGAGGAGGATAGCTGCTGAGCCCCGTGCAAGTGACTGGCTCCACCGGTGGGATGAGTTAGTTGCCAGCACTTCACAGTAAAGGGATCTCAAATAAAAGTCCAAATTTCTGTCTTCTTTTGAAATATACTGGAAGTTCTGACACGTTCTCACAGGGCAGCAATAGACGGAGGGTCCCGTGTCTCAAGCGTACCGGCCCCCTCTGGCTGCTTCACTTGCGAACCTGGAACTCGTGGAGGGGCCCCCAAGAGCTAGGTGCAGCGCTGGATGATGGGCCCAGGTGCAGGCACAACGTGAAGAGTTACAAGCCATGCAGCGAGACGAGTGCAGCGAGCGACAGGGCTGGTGGCAGCCTAAGCGATAGCTCAGGGAGCGATCAGTTCTGCCCCTGGCTACAAGGAGCCTTTGCTCACCAAATGCCACCCCCAGATTCCTTCCTGGGCTCCCAGCCATCTTGCTCTGACTTTGAGGTGACTTTTCACTGCTCTGGCAGTCTCTCTGGCTCCAATTCTTCGAAGACCCAATTGGCATGTCTGAGTATGTTCGCTTGCCAGATATCAAGGCCATTGCTGCTCCTTCTTCAACTATTATGCCACCTTAAAATCTCAGCCTAACGCCCCAGTTGTTCTCCCGTGGCAGACACCATCTTGGTGGGAACGGCTGCATGCCATGCCTGTCACTTTGCTAGCACAGCATTTATTCATTCACCAAGTTTTCCTGAGCACCTACTATGGTGTGTGCTCTGTGGGAGGAAGCATCCTGGTTTTCGAAATCTGCCCTCAACTCACAGGATTCTGCTCCTGTTGGAAGGACACCTGCAGTTCCCAGCTCATTTGCATAGCACAGGTGCTTGGCATGCCTGCATTGAATGAAAGTCAAGCCCTCCCCTCTCACCTGCCCAACTTCCCAAGGCATCTCTGGTTCCCTCCTCGACCAGGGGTCCCGGATGTGCCTCAGCTTTACAAATGTCACCTTGCCTGAGCCTCCACGTCAGACTCCGTGGGACTGCAGAAGGAAGAGGTCCCAGTGGGCTTGGGGGCCAGGCAACGGCTCCTCTGGGAGGTGGGCTTTGCCCCTCGAAGGGTCGGCAGGATTTGGACAGGGGGGATGGAGGCAGGTGGAGAAACAGCAGCATTTGAGGGAGGCTGGGGCAAAGCGAGGACGGGGGAAAAGCCACAGAATGGGTCAACTGCAGCTGGAGTCTAGCCTTTCGCAGGGGGAGGTGGCAGGTCTCATTTAAGAAGGTTGAAAGGAGAGAGCTAAAGAATCTGGGCTTTTCCCTTCATGGAAGTCCTTGAAGATATTTTGATTAAAACCGTGACATGGGCCTAAAGCCAGGGCTTTGGGAGTGGACTTGGTGGGCGTGTGCAGCTGGAGACAGGAGTGTGGGGGCCTCCCGAGTTCCAGCGCCCCCACTCCTTCTGTCTCCTCTGTCAGGCCCTGGCTGCGGCCTGGTTTCATAGGCATAGGCCCACTTGTTGCAGCTCCTCTGGAGGTGGCCAGGGAGAGCCACCCTGCTCCTTATCAATCCTTCCCACCTTGGGAGAATGAGGCCCAACCGCAGGCCTCTCCAGGAAGTGAGAAGGAGCTTGAGGAATGGACAGAGCAGACTACTTTGCCAGTGTCCTTGGTGAGGACAGTGAGCAACACCAGGGCCCACTGCCTCTGCCGTCTTCCTGTTCCTTGTCTCCTGGCCGGGCTGGGACGGAGAGAGCAGATTAACGCTGCTGCCAAGGGAGCACTGAGTTGCAATCACTGAGACGCCACCTCCTTCAGAGGGGAAAATATCCTGGCAGCGACTCCTGGGCTTCTGCGGGTGGGGAGCAGCTTGGAGAGGGAGCCAGGAGTCCTGGTATTTCCAAGAATAGGCAGAGAGCTCCCCTAGAGCTTGCATCGCGGTTTCCAGCCACCGCTCCTCTGTGCTGGGCTGGCTGCTGGAAGTGCAGTCGTCGGCTGGTTGCCTCCGAGGCTGGGCTGCCCCAGGCTGAAGCTAGGCGCCCTGGCCATTGCTCTGGGCCACTCCCTGGCTCGGGTGCTCGACTGACTGGCCTATGGACTAGAGATCTCACCAGGACTTCGAGAGAGTGTCATGAGACTTCTACGTCTGCCTTGAGGCCCAGTGTCCCAGGGGACTCACTCACTAACTCCCTGTTTCCTGGCTCCAGTTACGGTGCTGAGGACTTCTGAGCCTGAGCTTGCTGTTTTAGCACCGTCTCTGTGGCTAGATCCATCGCTAGAGGCCTCTCAGGATCCTTTTGTGGGGTTTTACCCTCATTGTGGCCTGCTTTACACACGCAGTCACCACAGCAGACAACTGTCCCCTGGCTGACAGGTGAGGAGGGCCCAGGAGCTCTGAGCATCCTCCTCTGCCACTGGCTCCTCAGCACGGACAGGGCTGGAGATCACACCACAGCAGGACTGCATCTGAGGACTGGTAGGACGGAGCCTTGTGTGTCCTTTGGTGCAGCCACACGTATTTGTTAGAAAAGGAAACCGAGGATAGAGGAGGGAAGTGCTGCTCTGGAGATCACACAGCTGGAAAGGTGGAGCAGGGCGGGGCCAGCTGCTGCTCAGAGCTCTGTCCCCGCATGCCCCCACCCCCGCATCCATCCGTCTTGTCCCATGGACCACTTGTGCCTGCTGACCCCATGTGCACATATTTGCATGTGAGGCGAAAGGTGAAAATTCGCTGGCCGGCGGGCTCATGTTGTCTGCGAGTGTTGGTGCAAGCAGCACCTTTCTTTCTTTCTTCTTTCCTTTCCCCAGAGGGTGGTATGGAAGCCATGAATAGCACTTCCTTGTTCTGGTTCTCACAGCCACTTCCATCCGCTCATGCCAGGCATTCTGGGCGGCAGGGATGTGCCAGAAACTGCAAATTTGACAAGAAAGCTGAGAGAGCTCACCCAGGAAAGGTGCAGGAGTAGGAAGGGGGTTTAAATTTGTGATTTACAAAACAGCATCACGGAGCCTGAGCAACTGCCACTATAGCAACAGCAGGGCAGAGTGCGACTGTGCGGTCCCCTGACCTCATCACCCCAGGCCTAGGGGTGAAGGCTGGCCGCTGCTATCTCGAGAGACAGGAGCAGAAGTGGGACAGGTTTGAACTTCCAGGGGCTGTGGTATGCCGCAGGAGCAAACAGCACCGCAGGAGCTGTTCCCAAGTGCCCCGAGGGCGTCTACACAGGTCTGGACTCGCTCAGCACTTGTGCCCCCTCTTCTCGGCTGGGTGCTAGCCTGGCTCATGAGTCAAGGCTGCAGACAAGGCCAGTGGGGGCCAGTTAGGCATGTGTCACACCAGCCCATCAGCAAGTGTGGCAGGCAGGACAGATGGTTCCTCGCAGGCCCCTCCCTCGGGAAACAGAGAATATGCCTTACCGTGGGTGACAGCACCGTCTTCACTTGCCACAGACGCCAGGTTGCTAAATGGTGCTATGACGACCGCACACCTCAACAGAGCTTCTCTCAGTTTGACTGCACATTACCAACCGGCAGAGGCCAGTGGCCGCTGGCTTTGACCGTGACAGAGAGAGCACATGGGTGTTACAGCCAAAGGAGCCTGGCTCTGAATCTCAGATCTGGCGTTTACTGGCTGTGTCACCGCTGAGTTTCCCGGTGGAACGCCAGCGGGGAGCAAACAGCGCCTTGTTCCAGGAGGGGCAGCATCGTGTCTGCACACATTGGCATGGAGAACTGCCAGGGCTTTCCTTTTCTTGTTTTCACAACTACTTGCATCAATCTATATTGTAAAATGTGGACATGGCAGGATTATTGTGGGGTAAACTAAGCAATAGGGGTAAACTATCCCCAAACTTCCCATCTTGCAAGTGCAGTATGTTACGGGGGGGTCCTCACAGCACAGTGGAAAGAGGGGATTTGCAGCTAGACACACCCAGGACTCCACCCTCCACTGCCACTTACTAGCTGTACTGGGTTATTAAACCTCCCTTGGCTTCACTGGCTTCATCTGTGATCAAAGGGTTAATAATACTTACCTTTTAAGGTTGCTTTCGGAATTAGAAGAAAGGAGTGTAAAATGTGCAACATAGTGTCCTGTGTAGTCAATAAACAGTAGCTGCTATTACTGTCACTGTTGTGGTTGGTAAACAAGAGTGTTTTCTCCAGCTCTGGCAGCAGTCCTGTGTCTGACCCTCAATGCCAGGTAGAAACTGGTCCCTCCAGCAGAGGTGACTATAAGAGACACTTGGGTGGCGAGGGTGCCTGGGTGATTGGGCAGATCCGTGGGGAAGGGGTTGAGCTGCTCTGTTGGCTGCATCACCTCCATCATCAGGGAGCCTGCATGAGTGTCGAGCTGGTGGGTGGAGCTTCGCACACATGAAGCAGGCCCTATGTGTCCCAGGAGGAGGGAGGCAGGCCACTCAGGTCTAGCAGGAAGCCAAGGGATGCGTGTGGGTCAGGCAGACAGAAAAACCTGGGAGGACAGTGAGCAGCTCACTGGAACTCACAGACCCGGTCCCCTGGAGATGCTGCAGGGCGGTGGCTGGGAAGTACCCCCAAGGTCAGCCCAATCCCAGCACCTCTGTAGCCAGCACTGGCTCTGAGGACAGGCTGACCTTGTTAGAGTCCTGCTTCTGCCACCTACCAGCTGGGACTATGGGTAGATTGTTGCAATTCTCTGGGCCTCAGTTTCCAGAACAATGGGGGCATTATGAGGATCAAAGAATACCTGATAAGAAGTGACACCATGCCCCGAACACAGTAGATGCTTAAAATGTATTAAAAATTGATCAGTTGACAGATATTAATTCCCCTATCTTCCTTCTCTGCTTCTCTGCCTCCTGCCTCTCGAACCAACAGCCAGTGCCATGCAGGGCACATACCTGACAGTCCATCCAAGGGTCAATGAGAAGGGGACCCTCCCCTTTGCCTAGGAGGAGTCCCTGCATCTTTGCCTGCGGGCAGGAGGAGGATGCAATGCCTCGGGAGGCCTAGACAGACCAGGGATGCTGTGGCCCAACCCTTCACGCAGGTGCCTGGGTATCGGAGGTGCCTATTTTTTTATTTGAGATAATTTTAGACTTACAGAAGAATTGCAAAAGTAGTACAGAGAGTTCAGTTCCCATATACTCTTCACTCAGCTTCCCCTAATGTTAACATTTTACATAACCACGGTACAATGATCAACACTAAGAAAATAATATTGGCTCAATGTTATTAACTAAATGACAGATTTTATTTGCATTTTGTCAGGTTTTCCACTAATGTCCTTTTCCTGGCACAGGATCTGATCCAGGATCCCACATGGCATTTAGTTGTCACGTCTCCTTAGTCTGCTGCAATCTGTGACAGCTCCTCACTCTTTGTCTTTCATGACCTTGACACTCTGGGAGAGTACAGGCCAGGTATCTGCAGAATGGGGGACTATTTTTACACTTGTGATGGAGTGGGCTGCACCGCATTTTGCAGTCTTGCTTTGATAATTTTCCATTTTCTTATATTCCTCTAAGCTCCCAGAGCCTTTGCTTCTGCAAAAAATCTGTCCTGTGGAGTGAAAGATCCATGCAGCTCCAAACGTGGTGGGAAGTTACTCTGCTTAGGGTGCTACCCTAGCCACGTTGCCTTCCCTCTGCAAAATGGGTGTCCTCTTTCCTACTCACCCTGTCCAGCTATGCTCACGTCATGAATGAATGCATGATGAATAAATGCCACCATTTATACATGGTCCATGGCGTGCACAGGACAGGTGTCCAGTTTACATAAGTGGGAGGCATGTCATCTCCCCAAGGAACATACAGCCCTGTTAGGAAGACAGAAAGAAAAACAGACAGAAAAAAACTCATATACTGGCCAGATAGCCGAGCAGAAACCCTCTTATCTAGTAGGGTGGACTGACCAATCGAAAAAATTCTTTGAAAAGGAGATTCGTTAAAAAGAGATACTGCAAACATTACATTTTACCTTCATTCATTTACCAAACTTTCTGTTTATATTCTGAGTCTTCTCTTTGAGTATGAGTTCACGGATCAGAGCGTTGCCTCATCGTATTTGCATAAGTCTACCGCTAATGCTTTACTTACGGCTTTCAGGTTTTTTTAGTTTTCTTTTTTAAAGCAGAGAAAGGACTTAAACTTATAAAATGATATAAGTATAGACTCTTAGATTTTAAGAGTTTTAAGAGTTGTCTCTTTCACATACTATATAACTAGTCAGGTTTTTGTTGTTGTTTTTAGCAATTTTTCCCTAAAGCACTGCACTTAGTTTTCATGGGCATCGTGATGGGAGAGCAATGGTTAATCCGATGTGCCAATAACTTGGAGGTCATTGGAGAGCTGCTAACTTGTACAACCTTTTGTCTCCATTTAGTTGTCACTGCTGAGCTCCCTCTCCATGCTAACATGCACCAGGTGCTGGAGGCACAAAAAAGGAATAAGACACGAACCTTGCCATCCAAGAGCCTAGGGGACAGTAGAAACAGACTTGGCAAATGTTGATACCACATGAACCAAGAAGAACAAATCATGTGCTGTGAAACTGAAGAGGAATAAATCAGTAATTCACCCTGGGAGCAATCAGCAAGGGCTTCTTGGAGGAGGTGGCTCAGATGGGCAATACAGACCCTAGCGAGAAAGGAATTTACAAGAGGCTGAGATGACTGAGCATCATCCTCTCAAACAACCCAAGCAAATTACAAATGTTCTCTGAAGCAAAAGTTGAAGGTACCAGTGGCAACTGCGTCCACGTCATTAGCTGTCATCAGTGTCCACCCCAGAGAGGAGCAGCATCCTAGGGCCCTGCCCCCATCATGCAGACCCTTGCGTATTGTTAGCCTTACAGAGTAAGGAAGGGGGTGGGGTGACAGAGCCGGCTGTCCCTCAGAGAGCCCAGTGCACCTCAGAGAGCCCAGTGTACCAGGAGAGATGTGAGATAAGGCGCAGGGCCCTCCTCCCAGGTCACCAGCAGCCCTGCTGATGGGGCTGGTGCATGTGGTCGATTCCAGACCTTGGTTCCAGGGAGATGGAATGTTTTGTTTCAACCTGCAGCGCGCATTTCAGTTGCTGAAGAGATTACCACTTCTCGGGCTGTAAGTGTAATTAGATGATCAATGGTAGCAAGATGAAAGTAAATGCAACCTTTGGGGAGAGAGATTTGTTTTCATGGTGTCACTTCGAATATCAGCAGGGAAGGAAAGAAGCCCAAGGGAGCCTGTGTTTCAGAAGCAGTCGGACAGGGGCCTCCAGAGACAGGGCAGGAGCCTCCAGGCAGGGCTGGGAGGCGTAGAAAGTCACTGCTGTACCCTGAAGCCACCAGCATGGCCCCAAGCCTCCCCAGCCTCAGGAGTGCTCTTTCTCCTGCCACCACCCTTTGCTCGGGAGGGCCAGGTGAGAGGACACCAGAGCATCACCCAGACACAGCCTTTGTAGTTTGGCAACGTAGTAACAGCTTAATTACCCTGATACTGTTGTAAAACAGGGACACAACCATATTCTGGGACCTGGCAGTCAATGTGAACTGAGTGAAACCAGCCAGGTACAGGGCTATAAGGGTTAGTGAGGAGTGCGGTGAACTTAAGAGTGCGTGTCCCAGCCAGCTGGGGCTGCATGTGGTGACAGGAGGGAGGGACCTTCTGCCGAAGCTTTGAGGAGCATAGTTGGGGTGGGGAGCACAGGGTATAGAGATGTAGCTGCTTGTTTTTCCCCAGATGCAGCCCCTCACTCATGAGCTGGGGCCCTCCTCTGCCTTCTGCAATCTGTGCGCCAGGTGTCAAGGAGGCTGCCTCTACTGAAGCCCGGCTTGCTGTTGCCATGCAAGAAAGCTGACTCAGTGTTTCCAAGATCTTACCGTTCTTTTCATAAGAAAAGCTAGAGATGTGGCATTTTAACACGAAATCTCCCGTTTTAAATCTTGGCAATAAATTCCAACTTTTAAACAATACTAGGCGAGCCCAGCAAATCATATCTGCAAGCTCAGTGTGCTCCGTAGGCTACCAGTGTGCAACCTCTGGGCCTGGGAGAGGTCAGCTCACCAGCGCCGAGTCTCCGTTTCTGGGCTGGTGGAGACAGTAACTACTGGGTAGGCAGCCTTGCAAAGAAGAAGGATTTTTCCAGGCTGCCATAGTCAGCCTCCGTTTTCCCGTGGACCAAAATGGGTTGATTCTGTGCTACGGTCTGTCTAGAGCTCTTACCGGCCCAAGGCTTATGGCACGGGTCTCATCGTAGGAGGACGGCAAACTCCGGTTCTCAGACACGGAAAGGCTTAGACTTCTCGGGCGGCGACTTTGCAGGGGTGCGTGCTTGCAGGTGGAAGGCGAGATGCCTCAGCCTCGCAGGGTTATTTGCACGAACTTGGCAGCTGGAACTGATCCCCGAGAAGAGCTTCCCCTCCTTCTTGCCACAGCCATCAAAGCTCTCCCGTCAGCCTGTGCCTCGGGGAGCTGTCACAGCCTCATTACTGCTAATTCATCTTCACTTAGTGCATGAAAGGGCTGATTTATCAGATTGGGTGGGGGCGCAGGAAGTTTGATTAGCAACATTATGTTGTTTGCCATGATGGGCTCAGAAAACTTAGCTCATCTGTATCCCAGGAGCCCCAGGATAAGACCGAAGTGTTTATGTTCTGCCTCGCAAATTCTCGGGATTAGAAACCAGCGTGGTGGCTCCAGCCCTGGGGTGTTCCTGACAGGAGCCTTCTCCGTTTCTCTCCCCTCCCCATGCCCCCATAAATGGGTCTGTTGAGTAGAGTGTGCTGATTTGACACTAGAACAGGGCCCGGTGTGAGCAGGGTCCCTGGTCTAGCCCACTGTCCTCTCCTGCCTGGGACTTCCCTTTCATCTTGGCATCTAACAAGGCCAAGAGGTTCAGCCCTTTCTCTAAGCTCCAGAAGGCGGGAGGGGAGGAGTGGGACAGAAAACCTCCCAAAGATGTTGTTTCAAGAAGCAAAATGTCACAAAGAAGCCTAACAGGGCCCTGAAGTTCTGGGGGATGGGACGTGAGCGCATAGCTGCAGGTGCCTGTCTTCTCCGACATCCACAGGGCAGAGAGAGAGAAGAGTGTCGGGCTTGGAAAACAGCCTTTATAAAGGAAGGTTAAAGGAAAAGATTATCACCAGGAAATGAACTGGCCGGGTGGGGACGGTATATGCACGTGGTGTTACTGAGTGCGGCTGAGGACAGGTCTCTGGGAGCGACGAGCACACACAGAAGATGGAAGGATTCAGGTTAGACTCAGGAGAGACACTCATCCAGGCTCCGGAATTATTCTCCTTTCGCTGAGTTAGTTTCTTTGAAGATGCAGATCGTGGTGCTAACGCCAGTGACCCGGATGGAGCCCTTCTTGGGAGCCAGACAGAGAGCCGTGTAGGGTAAGGCCAGGGGACCTGTCTAGAGACCTTAATGGCAATCCTGGTTATGAAAGCAGCTTGCTCCAGGGACTTGGGCAAGTCATTTCAGTTTTCTGGTTTTAGTTTTCTGAATCTGTAAAATGAAGAGGTCAGATAGTTTCTAAGGTATCTTCCAGCAGTAAAATTCAATGTTCCGCGTTTTCCAGGTTAGCAGCCCATAAAACAAGTGAGTGCCTCTTCCCACCCAGAGACCGTGCTAAGGGCTTGAAGTATCTCATCTAATCTTCAGAATAACCCCGCGAGGAAAGCAGTCTCACTCTGCTTCAGAGCTGTCCAAAGCAGCGCCGTGGCTGCCAGCTTCCACCAGCAGCACAAACACTCATTAAGCACTTGCCAAACGGTACCTTCATAGTGGACACTAAGGATACACACAGGTGTAAGACAAGCTGCCCATCAAGGCTCACAGATGCAGCAGAGAGGCAGGACAGACGCAGAGCAAAGTAGGTACCAAAGAACACGTGCCTAGCAAGCGAATGGAACCAACTATTAATACAACGGCTCCTGAGTGAGAATATATGTATGGCCGATTCCTAGATGGCCAAAGGAAGGTCTAAGCTGGGAGGATAACATTTCTTATAGGATGTTAGAGTTTGCACGACACTTTGGAATATTTCATTTTACTTGCTTCGTCTGCCACTGTCTGCAATTAGCTGTGCCAGCTCTTATTATTAAGTTATTCACGATTAAATTAAGAATGAGAGATGTGGCTCTTCCCAAGGAACTGGGTTATCCTTCTGCAGGTCAGACCTCTGTGTAGCTAGACAATATAATCCAGTGCTGATGCTTGCTTGATACCTTGGAGAGTCTACCGGGTCTTATTACATTTCACTTTGGCCCTACCCCTGGGGCAGAGATGTCTCATAGCCGTTGTGTCCTTGGAATTTACCAGAAAGGCTGCAGGCCAAGTGGGACTTCTTTTTTTCTGGAAGATCTAGAGGGAAGGGTCAAGGCTGTTGCAAATCTGCATGGCACATGCGGAGAGGACTTTAACCAAGGCTGCCTGCAGGTGCAACAGTTCAGGGCTTTGGGCTCAGGGTTGCATGGTGGAAAGTACATGGTGGGCATGGCTGGAGTCTCTATGGAGTGTGTAGAGAATTGGGAGCCACAGAGAAATAATCGATTTCTTTCCTTCAGGGTCCTTCACCCCAGCTTGAGTCCTTTGCCTGGGACCCTCACACAGCCTCTTCTCTTTGGCAGCTGTTGCATCCCTCCTAAGAACATTAGCTGACATTGATTGAGCATCTGCCACTCACTGGCCCCTTCATTAGCATTTTCTAAGTGAATTTCACAACCACTCTGATGAAGAGAGGGTTATTGTCCCCATTTTACAGATGAGAAGACTGAGGCCCAGAGCAATTACATTGTCAAGGCCATACTGTTAGCAAGGGTTGTCAGTGGGACTGAAACTCAGGTCTATCTGTCTGGTTAAAACAAAGGCAGGCCACTTTGACATGCCTCCTTCAGTTCTAGATCTAGAAGGAAACTACTTTTCTATATTCTTGTCATCGCTGCATAGAGAAGCCTCAGATGTTGGGGACAGGGAAACTGCCTCCCTGCTCTCTTCCATGCTGTGCCCACACTGCTACTCCTCCTCCGAGGCTGCCAGGAGCCCTGGCGGGGCAAGATGCCCAGACCTGTCGCGCTGCCTGCGCTGGTGGCCGCACACGTGTGGAGTGAAGGGAGACACCAGGGAGAGCAGGAGGAAGTCAGGCTCCGGCCCTCACTCCTCGGCTCCACCCAGATTCCGGCACGTTCCATGGTCCTCAGAGCCAGCCTGATGCCCGAGGACTCTAAGTGGTGTTTTCTGGAAAATGCACAGTTGTCTACGGGCATCATTCAGGACTTTGGGGAAATTCGGGTGCGGCCTGGGCCTCGATTTCTCTCTTTATAAGGCTCTGAGGGCTCTTATTGCAGCCTTAGGGACCCAGTCTGAGACCTAACGACAGCCTGGTGGGGAGAGAGCCCCAGACACACGTGAGGGAGTCGTGTAGACGAAGCCCTGGCCTGGGACCCTGAAAACCTGACTCCTCCCGAGGTGCAGACTCTACTCCTGGCATAAGGAAAAGAGTCTGGGTCTGGAGGCAGATCAGCCTGTGTGCATAACCCACTCCACTGGGGTGAACTTGGGCGAGTAACTCACCCTGTCTGTGTCTCCATCTGCAACGTGGGAATATTAACTGCTCTCATGGGAGTGTCGTGTGGGTAAATACATTTCAGACACACAGCACTTCACTCAGTGCCTGGCATGCAGTAGCAGGTCAGTAGCAGTCCTGTTTGCCATTAAAGTAGGCATTAACACCGACCTCTGTTCCTAGCAGCGGAGCCACTGCCCTCTGTGACAGGGAGGGCATGACTTGTTAGGCCAAAGCTGTCGTGTCTTTGGGAAAGGGGTCCAGGCCACAGGAGGGGCTGCCAGGGCTCACCCCCGGGGCTCCCTCTGGACTGGACAGAGCCCACAGAGCGATCGGAGCAGAGGGAGAGTTTGTCAGCAAGACTTGCAGGACAGGAGGACAAATTTTATAATGATGGAAGCATGGGGGAGGCACCCTGAAGCCTGGCTCGTACTCATCTTGGTCTTTTTTTTCAGGGGCGGTGAGCGGGCGGTGGTGAGGGTGAGAGTAAGTGAGCAGATTCAATTTTTAAAAACATTTGTTATAGAAAATTTCAAATCTCAAGGTATCCACGACCCACCTTTGCCCACAATCAATTTATGGCCAACCTTGTTTCATCTCTACCCTCAGCCTCGTGTTATTTTCAGGTAAATCCCAGACAGCATATATTTCATCTGTGTTTCAGCGTACATCTCAAAAAGATAAGGGCCCTGGAAAAATTCACCAGAATACCATTGCCACACCTAAAAATTGTTCTCGATAATTCCCAATATCATCGGAAATCTGCTGTTTAAGTTTCCAGTTGCCCCATATCTGTCAAGGAGTTTCAAAAATAGGTTCCTTTGGAGCAGGATCCAAATAAGGCCCCCACGCTGCCATTGGTGACTAGGGCTTTCCAGTTTCCTTTTTATTCTAGAGGCTTCCCCTCCATCTCTTTTTCGTTTCTCTGCAACTGATTTTTGGAAGGAACCGGGTCGCTTGTCCTACAGCATTCTCCACGGTCTGGATTGTGCCCATGGCATTCCCGGGGTGAAGCTTTTACCTCTGACCGTCTTTAAGGTCTTGACACCAAATAGGTATTGGTGTGGGAGTCGTAAAGTTCAGCAGCGCTTGCCCACGCCCTCCATTCGGGAAGGTCTGCTTTCTCCTCTGCCAACCCGAGAGTCCCCGGTGCTGCCTGCTGGAGCCAAAGGGTGGGGGACGGGGGGGATGGGGGCTGCCGCGGGTCCCCAGCAGAGCGGTCAGTCGTGGGTCATGCTACTGCTTGGACCGGACCCTATCTCCATTTCGATCAACGGGAACCTCTTTTCACAGAGCAGAGCAATTGTCTGCCAAATAGCCAGGATTGTTTTTCTTCCTTCTGGAGCAATAAGGTTCAGGATTCCTCTCTCTCCCTCTTGACTTTCAAGAGCGTGTTTTCTCAATTCTTTCCTGAAATTAAAGTAAAGGTCAGGAGGCTGGTCTGAGGCCCAGCCCTCCCGGCTCTCCAGCTCCTGCTCTGGCTGGCTGGGGTCTGGTTGCTACTGTCTCCCTGGGCTCAGGTGTCCCTGCCCAGCCCCCAGGGCATGCTGAGTCAACTTCCCAGTTCTTTTCTTTGTGGGGGGAAATTGAGAAGGAAGGGAAAGAGAGAGAAGGAAAACAGTGGCAGCCTGCGGGCTCCCTTCTGCATTTAGATCTCCAGAGCGATTTCGAGAGGCTTCCTTCTCCCCACTGTGTCCCCTTCTGGAGGAGGGGCCCCTGGGCCCTGCCCCTCCACCGGCTTGCCACCCGCTGTCTTCTGCAGTGCACGTGAGCTGCCCCAGCGATCTGCCCCTTCCCGAGCACGCGCGCGAGCACCGCACCGGAGCAGCGAGGATTTTTAATCAAAAGGCTGCACACGCAGAGAACAGCACCACCCGCTCAGCGTCACCGGGCCCTTCTCCCCACCCCCTCCCCACACTGAGTCACTCCAGCTAACAGTTAATTAATTTGTGACACTTTGACAGGTTGTGAGGAGACGTTTTTACAGAGCACATCAAAATCCTCAGGGATGGGGCTGTCAGGCAGACACCCCTTCTTGCATTCGCTGTGTCTGCGGACCCTGCCTCACCCCACTGTGGCCCCGGCCCCCGGAGGCCTGCAGTGAGGCCAGGCTGGGAAGCCCTGATGTCTGCCTCTGCCTGGGCCTCTTGGGCGCTCCACACTCCCCGGGACACCTGGGCAGACCCGAGGACACCTGGCCACCTTGGGAAGCAGCAGAGCGCGCAGGAGGGTCGGGTCTGGAGGTGAGCAGGTCGTGCTTAGTTAGCTCTGGTCTCCCCCTGCTCCTAGACAGTCTCACTCAGACCCTCCCCAGCTGGGCCAGGAGCTACGCGCACCCCAGCCTCTTTCTGGGGACCCCTCCGCCCCACCCTCACCCTCCTGCTCTCAGCTCTGTGGTCCTGGCTGGCGCTGATGTGAGGAGATGGCTCCCGGGTGGCCTCGGCCTGCCGTGACTTCTGTCCCGCAGTGTGGTGCCAATCTGGACGCTGTCAAGCCCTGGGCCTCCAGGCTGCCCAGAAGCCCAGAAGCCACCCCCACCAGCTCTGTGCTTCCCTTTCCACAGACTGCATGTCGCCTCTGGAGCCTCCCCACATACCTGCACTCACTTTCATGTACACCCATTCTCTCTCTGTCTCTCTTTTCTTTCTTGTACACAATGCCGAATAACCCTGTGTGCCATAGTGTTGGCCCCAACCAGCTGCCACCGTGACTGGGACCCAGGGGGTGAGGGGGAGATCTCAGAGGAGGCTACTGGAACCCCTGGAGAAGGCTCCAGGAGGAGAGAAGACTGCAGGACAGAAAAAGACATAGGGACTGGCCCCTTCCCACGTGAGCGAGATTCGAGCTCCACAGGCATCTCTCAAGCATTTATGGAGCACACAGCATTGGCAGGCTGCGCGTTGCGGAGCGAGAACCGCATGGCAGACAAGACAGATGTGAGCCTTGCACTGGGGTAGCTTGCAGTTTGGCAAGAACAGACACTAAACAAATCATTAGACAAATAATGACTTAATTACACCTGTGCTAAGTGGCGCCAACGAGCACATGTGTTGTGAAAGCAGTAAGCAAGAGCACGGGCTCTCAGTTGGACTGGCAGAGGCTCCCCTGGAGGAGGGGCTGGTAAGATAGTCCTGCAGGGTGAGGAGGAGGAGGCCAGCCAGGACAGGGGTGCTGTCCCCAGGAGGCCGGCCTGGGCCTGGTTATGAGCTGGGATGCTGGAACCCCAAGGAGGGAGAAGGTGGCTGCCTGTGTGGGCAGGTTTGTGGATTTGGTGACAGCAAGTCAAGCGAGTGCCTAAGGCTAGCTCCTATTTTTGCTGTGAGACAGGAGGCAAGGCCAGGGACCGCTGGCCAGGGTTAACCCCAGGGAGCAGGGGAGAGGCTTTGAGCAGGTAACCAGGGTTACCAACGTCAGGCCCTCAAGACTGTGCCCACACTCCTGGCCCCAGAAGGGTAGGGCCAAGCACAGCCGGAGAGCAGAGTGGGAGACTCATCCAGCTGTTCCATGCTTGCTAAAGAAACCTTGACACTGTCCCCCATGGATAACGCATCGAAGCTCTGCTGCGGAGCTGCCATGTGGCCCTGTGCTAGCTGCCTCTGGGGAACTCCAGGTTGGCCTGGGAGGCTTACCATGCCTGGACTCTGTGTTGGGGGGTGTGGGAGCAAGCGGGAGGTGTCAGTGTGTGGCCTCCTCCGCTACCCGTCACCCCTGAATGATACTCCAGGCCACTCCCTGGGCTACAGGGAGTAGGTTTGAGCAGGTTTTCCCCCTTGCCAGGTCTCTAGTCTACACTGGTTCCCTGGTAGCAGTGCTGAGGCTGCAGTCTGGAGGGAGTCAAGGAGCCCAGGATGGGGTCCCCTTCCATGCTAGCTGGGAAAAGCAATCAATGTTTCTTCCCTCAGGGGTGACCACTGATGCCTGGGCCAGACCCACAGCCTCACCACGCTGCTCCCCTGCACCGGGCCTGGGATGCCAGGAAAGCCTTGCAGGGGAGAGGATGGAGGAGTAGTGAGCCTTGGAGGTTGCCAACACCCATCACCCCACCTCCACATGCTGGACTCTTCTCCAGCCTAACATTCCTCTCCATTCCTCCTCCTCCCCTTCCTCTTCCTCAGAGACCCACCACAGGCCCCAGCTCTAGGACCCAGAGACCCTGCTGTTCCCAGGTGGCTGTGCCTTTGCATCCACCTGCTCCAGCCTCCCCCATCCAGGCCCAGAGGGCGTCTGTGGCTGCCTGGCCTGTGGTTTTGGGAATGAGTTTTCCACTTCCTCAGCACCCCGGGCCAGAGTGCACAGGGCATTGTTCAGTGACTCTTCTCCTGTTCTCTCAGGAGTAGGAAGGAATTGGGGTCCCTACACTCCTCCCTCTTCCATCCCCACTCTGCCTTTCTGCTGCTGCAGGGGAGTCTGAGGAAGGGCCCACCCCACATCTCAGCCTGGTCCTTCTCCTGGAGGAGCAGGAGCAGGCAGCGGGTTGCCCAGGTCCTGGGGAGGAGCCCCCCTGCCTGCTCCCTCCCATTTCCCATCCAACCCAAGTCACTCCAACAAGCTGCTTTTGAGATGCAAATGTGAAATGCTTTTTCTCCTCCCCCTCCCTCGACTTTTTCATTGAAATGCTTCAAATCTCAGAAAAGAGGAAAAAATGATGTGTTTAAGACAGCAGTGTCTCACCTGCCATCGAGCCTGATAAGGAATTGTTAAATTTTAATTAGACAATTTGATTCCTTCAAGTGCCAAACTTTCAGGGAAGGCAGCTCGAAGCCTTCAGCTGAGACCGAAGCACAGGAAATAGGGTGCTGGGTTTGTGCTGCACCGGGGCCCCCTCGTCCCCCACCTCCCTGGCTCTGTGCCCCCGATGACACAGAAATGACAGAGAGAGAGAGAGCCCTCTCTTGTCCCCTGCCTGCACCCACCAGCTTTCCTCCTGGGTCCTGGCTGCTCTAGCAGATTGGCTCTTTTGACCTCACCCCACCAGCCTGGGGACTACAGGTGACCACAGTCTCCAAGCTCTTTCTTAGAGAAGTGACAGCCTCCGATTGTGGAGCCTTCGAGGAGCCTTTTCCCTTCCACCACACTCGAGAGAAGCTTGTTTCTGTTTTGAGGCTGGGGAGCCTGCCATCCGGGGGTGTGCCTGGGAGGGCAGCCCCCCATGCCCACATCTACTCCCCATCAGCTTGAACCAGCAGGTGGTCTCAGCAGGGTGGCCTGCTTCAGACAGCCTTTGGTGGGCCAGATCAGCCTCAGGTATTTGGGTTCGCCCAGCACTTCTCAATTTGAGAGCTGGCTAATTTTCAAAGTAGACCACACACAGAAAATAGTAGCATTTATTTTATTTATTTATTTATTTTTTTTTTTTTGAGACAGAGTCTCACTCTGTTGCCCAGGCTAGAGTGCCGTGGCATCAGCCTAGCTCACAGCAACCTCAAACTCCTGGGCTCAAATGATCCTCCTGCCTCAGCCTCCCGAGTAGCTGGGACTACAGGCATG
>VSMD01116240.1:0-10417 GCA_008750895.1 Mirza zaza | reverse complement strand
GCTACCATGCCTGGCTAAATTTCCTTTGTTTTTGAGAGAAACAGGATCTTGCTCTTGCTCAGGCTGGTCTCAAAGTCCTAAGTGATCCTCCCACTTCAGCCTCCCAGAATGCTGGGATCAGAGGTGTGAGCCACTGTACCTGGCCACATGTTTTGTCATTGGATAGCTCGATGTCCTGCTTAGGAAAAAGATTTCTCATGAGGAAAAAGTTGGCCTTGTTAAGTATTAATACATTTTCTTGGATGTATTAAGGAGGTAGTGATGGTTTCAATTGGTGTTCTTTTAAAAATTATGGTGAAATACACATAATGTAAAATTTACCGTAAGTACATAGTTCAGCACTGAGCACGTTTACACTGTTGTATAACCACCGTCACCACCATCCATCTCCAGAAATCTTTCATCATCCTGAACTGAAACTCAGTCCCCATGAAACACTAACCCTGCATCTCCACGCTGCCAGCTGCCATTCTGCTGTCTCTATGGGTCTAACTGCCCTGGGGACCTCAAATAAGTGGCCTCATACAGGATTGGACCTTTGGTGACTGGCTGATTTCACTCAGCATAATGTCCTCAGGGTTCACCCATGTAGCAGGTGTCAGAATCTCCCTCCTCCCTAAGGCTCCCTTGTACAGACGGACCACATCTCGCTTAGCCGTGCACCCATCGGAGGACACCTGGGCTGCTGCCACCTCTCAGCTGCTGTGAGTGAGGCTGCTGTGACGGTGGCGTGCAAGTGTCTGAGTCCCTGCTTCCGATTCCTTTGGGTGTACACCTAGGAGTGGACTTGCTGGCTTGGGTGGTAATTTGTGTTTAATTTTGTGACATTTCTTTTTATTGCCCAAATACTCACCCGGGATGACGTGTCAATGTAGCAGGCAGTAGGGGTTCCACAACCAGGCTCACGTCCTCAAACCTTCACACCAGTGCAGGGCTTCACGCCCGCCCCTGGGCTGTGGTCGGACGTCCCCACATCATCCCTGCCCCGGTGGGCAGGTGCGTGGTGTGGCGAGCGAGACGCCATTCTCGGATCCCAGGCCGGGGCAGTGTCCGCAGGGTCCACTGGTGGCCTCGTCTCTCACCCAACAAGCCGTGGACCGTGTGTCTCCTCCAGAGAGAGCGGCACCTTCATGCCTCGCCTGGGGGAACAGCCACTGCGGGCACCCACCCTGGGCGATGCTGGATGGGGAGCCCCTGGCACCTCGGTCTCCGGCAGCACAGGGGTCACTCTGCTCTCAGAGGAGACAAGGCTCTGGTCGGAGAGGAGCAAGCGTTTCTGTCCTGGCTATGAAAACACAAACCAGATGAAAAACTATCAGAAAAGCCACGTCCTTCGGCACCCACCGGCCGGCCTAGCCTGGAGTTTCCACATGCCAAATGGTTCTGTCCCACGGCTCCACTGTGTCTGCCCCAGGAGCGAGGGCGGCAGCGAAGGGAGTTGACAACATGCCCACCCCAGACCCAGGACACAGCCACGTGCGAGGGGCCTTGTGGGGGGGGGCGACAGTGAGAAAGGAGCGAGATCGAAACAAGCCCGGGGGGGGGGGTAGGATTTCAAAGTACGAACCCCTGCGCTGTCCCCACCTCGTTCCTGGGCCCCCACCTTTGCCCTGTGGCCTTCCAGCCAGCACCCAGGCTAGACGGGCCCTCCTGGAAGCCAGCGGGAAATGGGTCCAGGATGGGGTTCTCACTCGTGGGTTTCCTGCCCACAGACATTCAAGGGCCTGTGTGGGGAGAGATCTCAGGGTGCAGTGTGAGGGGAGCCCGTCAAGCAGAAATCCCAGACGCCCCCAGTCTGACGCGTGTCCCTACCGGGTAGGCCAGTGCTTCTGTGAACCCGCTTCCATCAGCTGAGCTTCTTCCCAGGAAAATTCTAGTGGAAACTCTGGCTTTGATGAAATGGCCTTGTACTTCAAAGCAGTTTACAAAAAAATCAGGGGCTTAAAAAAACAATCTGGATGAAGCAGTTTTGCCATTCCACTTGGTTTTCTCCCAAAGCATCTTGTCTCTAGGAGGTTTCCAGAATATTTTGGTTTCAAAACTTCAGGGCAGAGTGGATTGGAAGTGTCGGGTTTCAAAGTAGGCTGGCTTTGAAAGTGGTCTGGGCTTCTAAACGGTTTGGTTGGAAAATGCTTTGGTTCTAAAATGTTCCAGAAACATCTCCCAGAGTCCAGAGCCTGGGCGGCACACTGGGAAGGGGGACGGGCAGGGTGTCCTGGTGAGGGGACACAGGAAGCAGGGCCCGCTGACCTGGGAGGCTGGGCAGGGCTCGCTCTGGCTCAGGTCGGGCTCTAGGCAAACGTGTTTGCGACTCCAGAGCCCCGTTCCTCCGGGCATCTCTTCTTTAGCAGCCCCCCACGGGCGGGCCGGAGAAGGGTGCCTGTCTGCTTGTGAGGCTGCTACTGTTTCCCTTCCCATGGGCCCCTCAGCCTGGCCTCCACCACACACCTGGGTGCCAGGGTCCCCGCCCACGGGTGTCAGCTCTAGGGAAAAAGCCCACTTGGGACAAGACACAGGACTTACTTGGGGGAGGATGACTCACATTGATGGTAACTCAGGGGTTTTATGGAAGGTTCTTTTAAAGTCATAGGCTGAGCCAGGAGGAACTGAATGGATTACTGGCCCCGTTTTCCAGAGGGGGAAACTGAGGCCCAGGCTTCTGTGACCTGCAGAGGCCACACTGCTGCCGAGAACCCAGGCTGCTGTTCCAAACCTTCAAGGGCACTGGTCAGGCCACTTCTGGCTGTTGAGGCCTCTGCCCCCGGCACCTGCGTCCTCGCCCCGCTGTCTCTGCGCAGGCCGTGCGTGGGTCCATTTGTTTTGCTTTTTGGGGGTTGTTAGTAACATTATTTTCTATTAATAAAAATCCTACAATATATTTTTTTCTATGTCTCCACTTCTTTAAAAAGAAATAGGAACAAAGATGAAAGCTTATCTTGATACAGGTTTGCAGCCAGTCAAGTTTAGCTTTTAAGGAGTTGAGGTCCACCAGCAGCAGCTCCGCACGTGGCCCGAGAAGCCCCGGCCTTCAGCAGCACTGAACGCCGCCCTCACGTCGCCGGCCGGGGAGGGTATGAAGAGACGGGAGGATCACAGGCCCCCGTGGCCAGAGCACGCGCTGCCTCCCGAGCAGCCACTTGCCAGAGAGTGATGGCGGGAGAGTAGTCGTGGGCTTTGGGCGTGATGGTCTCTCCTTTCAGGAGCTCCGGGGCCTCTCGGGAGGGAGTCTGGAAGTGCAGGTCTTCCAGCATCTCGGAGCAACCAAGGTCACTCCTCTCACAGACGTCCTGCTCGCCGATAGATGCTCACTGGCCTCAGGTCCAAGGGCACGATGCCATGAGTGAAGGGTCCTGGCTGGCTGGTGTCCCAGCCCGGCCATCAGAGGAGTCAGCAGCAGGACCAGGCTGGGAGGGAGGGTGTAGGCCGGCCTCAGGCAGCTTTGGACCTCAGTTGGACAAATAGGTGACAGCCAGCCACATGTCCTGGTGGTGTGAGCATGTCAGTGAGAGTGCTGGCCAGATTGGCAGAGAGGCGGGGCAAAGGGAAGAGAGGAAAAACCCGGGCTCTCGGGAAACCTTCTCCGGCCAGGGCATGGCCCAGGCATTGGCCCCTTTGCAGCCGGGGCAGAGCCCACCCCCCCGACAGCCAAGACGGCCTTGCCTAAAGTGTGCCCATGAGCCACGGCCTGTCCCCGGGGCCCACACACCTGGGTAGCACGCAGGGGCCTGGACGTACCTGTCTCCAGCTTCCAGTTCCTCATCTGCCACGACAGTGACAGTGTCTGAGGCCCACCCTGCTCAAACTGCAGCCCGTGAGCTCTGCTGTCCCAAGCGCCTGAGAGATGTCACTTCTAACACGGTGACACAGTAATCCCCGCTAGGGACAGAGCTCAAGGACACGATTAGAAAGAAGTCCCAGTGTAAGATCGACCCAGTGAGGTGGTGGGTCCATGGCCGCAGGCCCTCATGTCCTATGTCCCTGCGGGGTCTTGAACGGGCCCCAAGTACACGCTACCGATGCTCTGGCACCTCTGCTCGGCAGGTCAGTCCTAGGTGGCCTTGGGTCAGTGTGGCCTGGTGCTGCGGTACAGGTGCCGGGTCTGGGTAGGACAGAGACCTCAGGTTACCCTGCAGGGAGAGCCCAGAAACACTGACTTTTTCTGAGTCCTTTGAGGCTTCTGGCCAATGGGCTCCAGATGGTCCCGGGGAGGTTCGGGGGGTCTGGCGTGCTGCGGGCGAGGGGCCTGGCGCAGAGCAGGGGGGCTGCCTCCCAGCAGCGCTGCCAAGCCCTTTACCCTCGCTCTCTGCCGGGCCCTGGGGTGCTGTGCCGATGAGCTTCGAGGGGCTCTGATGTCACCGGGGTAGCTGACTGGGCCCCAGGGAGGCTCAATACAGCGGCAAATGCTGGGGCTGGCGCGGTGCTTTCCCAGGGAATCGGATGTGGGCACCAGGGGCTGAGTAGGCACCCTCCAGTTCACAATCTTTCTGCTGTCATTGGAGCCACCTGGCCAGCTTCATGCATTCATGTTGCCCACCTGGGCCTGAAGGCAGGCGGGTCGGCCAACGCCGTAGCCCAGGACCAAACCAAAGTGCAGACGGGCTGGGCCTGCCAGGCAGTGCTGGTGCCCAGGCTGTCCATTCGTGCAGGGAGTCAGGGGCCAAGGTGGGGAGAGGGGCAGCTTCCTGGTCCCACCCCAGCCCCGCCTGGACCCCTGGCCCCGTCAGTGTGCAGAGACGACCCTGGGTTGTCTGCTTCTGCTGCCCTGCAGAAGCCTCTCCCTGGAGCTGGGGTGCCGGCTCTCGTTTCTCCCCAACACTGAGCTGCTTCAGAGGGACGCTGGGATGGGCCTGGTGGGGGTGGGGGTGGAGGTGGGGGTGGAGGTGGGGGCCAGGGCGGGGCCTCTGAAAGGCACCTCCAGGCCCCACTGACACGGGAGGTGCTCTGCTGCGTGGCCATGGTTGGACACGAGACTGCATAGACACACAGTGAATGTGCGGCTTCTTTGTTTCTAGTGACTCACTTGAATTTCCTCCCAACCCAGCCTTCTGGGGACAGGAAGAAAACACCAAGTTCACACTCACACTCGGGGGCTGCAGCCGCTCCCAGCCTGCCTGGGTCCCTGCGGGCTGCCGCCATCTCCCCCCGTGCCTCCTCCATAGCATGGGTGGGGGCCGGTGACTGCGCAGTGGCTGGGCAAGGGACCTTGGGTGCACACGGTGGCCTCTGTCCCCAGCTGGCTCTGCTGTGTGGCTCTATGTGGGTCGCTGGTGGCCAGTCTGGCCTTGGCCACATGTGCTGGCACCTGCGGGCCACAGCTGGCTCCTGCACTGGGCAAGGGGGCAGGAGACCCCGGCATTAGCGCCCAGCCCTCGCTGAGGTGCTGGAGCTGCCCCGTGGGATCTGGAGGCTGCAGGCTCCCAGCCAGGCGGGGGAAGCAGGACATGGACCTCGGACCCTCCTGCCCTCTCATCCTCCTCCTCCTGCGCCCTCAGGTCTGCAAGGCCGGACCGGACTTGCCTCCTCTTCCTCCTGGCGTCAGAACCCTGCTTTCCACACCACAGGTGTTGGGGCAGGAGTCTGCCCGCGGCTCTCGTGTGCTCTTGGCCGCAGAACGACCAGACACACTCGAGTGTGGACTGCAGACTAGGATCCCGTCCTCTGACTCCTTTCTTGGAAAAATCACCAGCGAGGCCAAGACGGAGTCACCCCAGGCAGGAGCAGCTCGTTACCGTAGGTAAGACAGTCCGTCTCTGCGAGTAGAGAGAGGCTGACCCACTCACTTGCTTCCTTTCCTTTTATTAGCCCAGCCTGGAGGCGGGCTTGTGTTATCAAATGATCAACAGGTGTCCTCAAAATGCCATCTGCATATATGAGCTCCCTCTAAGAATGGTCACCTGAGGGGCTGAACTGAAATGCAGGTTACAGTAGATCATTTTCCAAATCTATCATGCCTGGGCTGGGGGTTTCCCAGATGGATAAAGCAGCCCATCCTTCCCCAGGTGGAGCGACTGCTAAGGACAGGGCTAAGGCTGGGCAGCACCAAATGGAGTGCCCGCCTTATCCTTCCTCTCAGGTGGAGCAACTGCTCCAAACAACACCAAAGCAGGGAGCCCTGTCCCGAGAAGAGCTGACGATCCTACCTGTCTCCCTAACACTGGGAAGGAGCTCCTTCCTGGGACCAGCCCTCGAGGCTCAGCCAAAGGGTGGGCTGGGTGACCTGTGGGGGTCCTCGTGCCAGGCTCCCTGTGGAGTCCACTGGAGAGAGCGGGGTTTGGGGGTCTCTGTCCCCTCCTGCACTCGGGGCATCGGTGCTGAGCATGGGGTGCCCCGCCCTGCGGTGCTCCATCAGGCAGCCCAGTGCAGACCACCCAGGTCAGGTCTGGGCCACAGATGGGTTTTGCTTGGTTTTCATTACATTGCAAGAGTCAGGACGTTTCATGTAACAGCCCAGGTTCCCAGCTCCTCCCAGAAGAGCCCTCGGTGCTGGGTGCAGCAGCTGCGCCAGCAGGGCCACCCTCCACATGGCCCTGGCCCCTCACACAGCCTGTCTGACCCCACCTGCCTCCCCCTAAACCCAAAACCCAACTCCACAGGGGTGGAGGTGCTGCAGGGGGCTCCCAGGACAGCCTGAGGCCCTGGTACTGGCGCAGTCGCTCTGCTGCTCTGTTCTGCCGCCAACAGCCCTGCACCTCAAGTCACTCTCTTACTCAGATCCTTCTGGAGCCCTCCAATCCCCGCAGCCCCTTGGCCACAGTCTCCAGGTGCAGGATGGGCTGAGATTGTCCAGTCTAACTCCTCCGCAGATGAGGCACAGGCTGAGACTGCCCTCAAGATGCCCGGCGCCCTGTCCCTGCGCATTTGCACACACCCAGCGTCCCAGCATTTGGCGGCTCCTGTCCCACAGTCTTCGCAGCAGGTCACGGGTGCACACCCAGGGCCCCAGCCCACGTCGAGAGCAGGCTGTGCCACCCACCCAGGCGCCCTGTCCCAGGTGCCCATCATCATAGGAAACTCCTGCCAGGTCCGTGGTGCTGAGCCCAGTGGCCAGGCCTCCAGGGCTGGGGAAGGAGAATCCCCCTGCTCCTCCCAGCCTGGCCCTGCACTCCAGGCCCCCACAGGGCCAGCAGCATGGCCGTTTGGGCTGGGACAGGAGGCTCACCCTGTGGGTTCCAGCAGTCAGCTCTTGGGCTCCCCTTTCAGGGCCCACCTCTGCACTGTGGCACGAGGTCAGTGGGCAGGAGG
Source organism: Mirza zaza (assembly GCA_008750895.1). NCBI lineage: Eukaryota > Metazoa > Chordata > Mammalia > Primates > Cheirogaleidae > Mirza > Mirza zaza. The sequence continues at coordinate 3,175 of VSMD01116240.1, read as the reverse complement.
CAGCTCTGGTGCTGCAGGAGGGCTCCATCCGAGCAGGCCTGTGTCCCCACAGCCCGGGTCTGGCACGTGTCAGGGCTGTCGTCACCAGGCCTGGCTGCTGCGCTTCCCCTGTGTGGTGACAGAGTGTCCACTTAGTGGGTTTGGGCAATGAGCACTGGACCTGGAGTCCAAGGTTCCTGTAGCCCTGGCTCATCACCCAGTGGCTCTGTGGTCTCATGGGAGGAGACCCCCAAGCCTTAGCTTCTTCACCCACAAGCTGGCAATGATAGCACCACCCAAACGCCCAGCAGGACGGCAGAGGGCAGGCCCGTTGCTTGGAAGGACTGTGGCTCGAACTCCTCTGGGGGTGGAGGGGACTCCCAGTCCCAGGTCTTGTTGGCCCGGAATGGCTCGACCCCCAAGGTGGCCAAACACCCCTCCCAACTGGCATTGCGCCTGAGTCTGAGCGACAGAACTGGGCATGGGTTGGCCACTGCTAAACCTGCCAAGCTACTGGGGGCAGGAAGAGGATCTCAGGATCCTTGGCTCCATCTCCTCCAAAAAGCCTCCCCTGGTTTCTCTCCCCATGCCCCTAATCCCTGCCAACTGCAGCCTCCTCTTACTTTTGGAAGGACCACCTGTGGCTTGTCTAACTCCCTCCCAGCCCTGTGGGCAGTTCCAGAACTCTCCTGGCCCAAGTTCTCGCTCCATCACTTACTTGCTGTTGCCTGATTAAAATCACTCCACCCTCTGGGCCCCCGGGGAACAACGCAGCCATAGAGAGTTGTCACACAGGGCTGGAGCCAGGCCATCTGGACACAGGTGGGACCCCACACTGAGCTGTGGTAGCCCATGTAGGAGGCCGACACCAGGCCTTCCTGCTCCCCCAAGAATGAGCCCTGCCTGGGGCCTGGGTGTGCAGAGGCACGCTGGCCCACGGGTTAAAGGTGGCCCACTGTCCTCAGCTGGTGACTTTGATCCAAGCTTTGTGAAAAAGAAAAAAAAAATCATGAAAAGCAGTACAGACAGGTCACAGAATAGAATGGAAAATTACTACGAATTTCTCAGATAAAACAAAGTTTCAAGGACGTCTCTCCTTTTAGCGGGCACTTTGTGTTAATAATGACAGAAAGGGCTGCCATAGATCAGGGGTCAGAGATCGCCAGATGCCACTTGTTGAATCTTCCCAACAGCCCTCAGCTGCTTGTTTATTTAGAATTTCCTAGGCTGGGCTCACAACTGTAGCTCATGACTGTAAACCCAGCACCTTGGGAGCCCAAGACGGGAGGATCACTTGAGGCCAAGAGTTCAAAACCAGCCTGAGCAACATAGTGAGACACACCCCCCCCCCCATCTCTGCGAAAAAAAGTTTTAAAAACTTAGCCGGTTGCAGTGATGTGCACCTGTAGAGTCCCAGCTACTCAGGAGGCTGAGGCAGGAGGATTGCTTGATGACAGGAGTTGGAGGCTGCAGTGAGCTGCGGATGATGCCACTGCACTCCAGGCCTAGGTGACAGAGCAAGACATTGCCTAAAAAAAAAAAAAAAAAAAAAAAAATTCTGGAACCCACCTTAAAAAGTGAAAAGCAAGAAGTGAAGCTAATAATATATTTGACCCAATACATCCGACATATTGTCATTTCAACTTGTAATTCCCATAGCGCGGCGCCTGTCTGGGGTCTTGGCTTTCTGTCCCGGCAAGGGGCTCTCTGGGCCTTCTGGGACCGGCTGCATACGGAGTGTGTGAGCAGGGCCACTGGGCGAATCGCAGTCTCCGAGGGGCCAGCAGGGCTGAGCATCTCCACCAGGGGGCAGTCTCGGCTCAGGAACTCGACTGCCGTGTCTGCCTCTAAGTGTGGCCGCACGCTGGGTAGCGGGTGGCAGCTGGTCAAAGCGTGTGCACTGGGCAGTTTGATGGCCCCGATGGCTCTGAGAGCCCTGAGACAACCTGGGGCCAGCACGCAGTCCCGAAGCCACCTACCTGGTCCTCTGAGCAGCCGCTCTGTGTGGGGGTGCCCCATCCTACAGGCTGGGCTCCGGACAGGCCACCCTCACATATAGGAAGTGGCTGCTCAGGCCCCTGGACAGCTGGACCAGGAGGACACTCAGTGGTCTGGGGGCCCACGGTAGGGCTGGGGCCGGGTCACACAGGCCTCTGCTGCCTTCACTTCTCCATCCTCACGGCGATGCCCCCTGCGCCCCCAGCACCAGAGCACAATGCCACCGGAGCTGTCGTCCAGCCAAGCGCTATCCAGGAGGGGACGTCCCGTCTCCCGCAGCCCACAGGGCTGGGCCGGCTCACCCAGGCCAGGGTTCACACTGCTCCATCACTTACTTGCTGCTGGGGTCACTGCTCTGAGCCCCTTTTGGGGGACTCCAGGACATGAGTGGCTCGGGCTCTCCCAGGCCCCGAAGCCCCAGGGGTCTGCCCCCCTGTCCCCCTCTGGCCTGGGCCCATCCCTTCGTCTCGACCCCCATGGGTGGGGGTCATCCCCGAGGCAGTGGGTGCAAACGCACGACTCGTGGTCCTGCACAACCCCCAGCACACAGGCCCGCTTGTGGCCGTGGTGGCCCCAGGGGAGGGTCGCTGGCATCTCTTCCCACAAGTCGCCAGCTCTGCCTGTGCCTCTGACCCCAAAATCCCATTGTCACGCCCCATGGAGCTGGCGGCTGGACGGCCCCGAGGGAGAGCCCTTTGGTAAAGCAGACAGTCCTTTGTCGGGAACAAAGGGCCCTCCCAGCGCCCTTGGGGGCCGCGAGCTCCACTCAAGGAGAGTCTGTGGGTGTCCGTCCACAGAGCCGGAGACTGGGGGAATGAGATCAGCCTGACTCGTGCTCCGGGGTCTGTCCGGGGCCTGCAGGGGGTACGGTAGGGACAAGTGGGACTGGAAGCAGGAGGCGTCTGAGCGCCGGGCAGGCATAGCCCTCCCTGGCTCCAGGCCCCAGCAGGGCAGGGGCCCTGGACCGGCTCAGTCCTCAAACCTCACCTAGTGCTCCGAGCTGCTGGCAGCCTCTTGCCCAGACCCGAGGACAGCCTGCAACAGGGACAACGAAGAGGAAAGCCCACAGCCAGCTCAGGACGGACGAGACCTCGACACCTGTCATCAATACCCACAGGGCAGCGAAGACCCGCTACAGCTGTGTAACGCACACGTGCAACGCACAGCTAGGGCCCTCAGAGGAGGACAGAGAGGCTGG
>VSMD01116238.1:0-72860 GCA_008750895.1 Mirza zaza | reverse complement strand
TGAGACAGAGTTTCACTTTATTGCCCAGGCTAGAGTGAGTGCCGTGGCATCAGCCTAGCTCACAGCAACCTCAAACTCCTGGGCTCAAGCAATCCTGCTGCCTCAGCCTCCCAAGTAGCTGGGACTACAGGCATGTGCCACCATGCCCGGCTAATTTTTTTTCTATATATATTTTAGTTGGCCAATTAATTTCTTTCTATTTATAGTAGAGATGGGGTCTCGCTCTTGCTCAGGCTGGTCTCGAACTCCTGAGCTCAAAGGATCCGCCCACCTCGGCCTCCCAGAGAGCTAGGATTACAGGCTTGAGCCACCGCGCCCGGCCGGTGCAGAGTTTAAATATGGTTGCTTTGCCCAAGATCACACAACAGTGTAAGTAGCAGAGCCAAGACTCTAAAACAATTTTAGTGAAACAGAACTTCCTGTTAACAATGAATTTTTCTGTACAAGTCACCATCCCTCTCTGGGCTTCCAATTTCTTACTCGTAAAACCAAAGTGTAAAATATCCAGAAATAAGCAAACCTCCTTGTCGATAGGTCTAATATGAAAAAATTAGAATTTTTGTGGCACGCATACTTTTCTAAATGTACATATTTATTTCAATGTGGAAGCACAAGACCTGCAATAGCACTTAAGCATTTGTTACTATTTTGCCATCACCAAAGGATCTCACCTTAGGGCTAGAATTTCAGATTCTACATCATTAACACTCACTGTGATATTTATATGTGCTGAATTCTAATTTCGGGGCTTTTAATACTTACTGTATGATATAAAATCTATTTTGGTGGGTGGGGGTGAGTTGGCATGCACATGCAGGGGAGATTGTTGAAGGATCTGGGCATACAAAAGTACCAAACTTCAGTGAGAGTAGAGACAAAAAACTAACCAGGAGATTCCTATTGAACAAGTGGGACAAGGGTATAATATTTGAAAAGGAGTCTGATTAGGATACAGAAAGGGGGCTATGAGATATGATGTGAATAAATGACTTTCTCCACTCTCAGCTCATAAATTAGTAAGATAGAAATTTTAGGGGGGTGAGGGGAATAAATCTCTCTCTTGCTCTATTGTTACATGTTTATTAGGATACAGAAGCTAATCCCTAGCAGTAAGCTCTCTGTCTGTAACTCAGCTCCATAGTGGAAACTCCTCTATATAACTTACCAACAGCTGTTATGGGAGAACACAGAGAATCCTTCTGATGGGTAAAGGGAAGGAGGTTGAGAATTCCCATATAAGACACTGTATATACATTGTTTTATGTTCATTGATCTTATTATTGGAATGTGGGGATATGAGGACCTGACTTGCATTTCAACTATTCCCCAGAGGGTAATGAAGGAGGAATTTGTCAGCCCTGTCAAATTTCTTAGAGCAATGTGGGAACAACCCAAGTGCCCATCAATACGTGAGTGGATTGATAAAATGTGGTATATGTATGCCATGGAGTTCTACTCAGTTACAAGAAACAATGATGATCTAGCACCTCTTGTATTATCCTGGATAGAGCTGGAGTCCATTCTACTAAGTGAAGTATCCCAAGAATGGAAAAACCAGCACCACATGTACTCACCAGCAAATTAGTATGAACTGTGGACATATAGGACTAACATTCATCAGGTGTCGGGCAGGTGGGGGGGGGATGGGTATATACATATATAATGAGCATGATGCACACCATCTGGGAGATGGACACACTTGAAACTCTGACTTGGGGGAGAGGGCAAGGGCAATATACGTAACCTAAACATTTGTAGCCCCATAATATGCTGAAGTTTAAAAAAAATTATTAGAGCAAACTAATTGAGGGGAATTCTGACAAAGAGCAATATGCTAACATAGAACCTTCCTGTGCTTTCGATAATAATGAGCCACTCATTGACTCTCTAAATATCCAGCCACAGGATTGGCCTCTTCCACAGACAATGTAGTTCGTCCAGGGTACAGTCTCCACCCTTGCACAAGAGAAAGCAAGTCCAAGCTCACACCAATCACATCAGGCTATATTATTCATTTATTTCCCATTGCAATATGTACATGCAATTAGCCAACGGCCTCTTTCCTAACTACACTTCCGTTGGGTCCACAACTTTCCCTAGAAAGAGAATGCTCCTGGTGCTTTTCTCCAAAATCATCAGCATGAAGGATCTATCTAATTGGATAATAGGGTGAAGGAGTGGTTTTTCAGGCTGATCCAGGAGTCTGACTTCAGGGACAGCTACAGCTTCTGTTCCCTTTTCACCAATGTGGAGCACAGCCTTGTGGGCAGCCTGTGGGGAGAAAACAAACACTGACGGTCCCTGGAACAAATAGGAACAGTATTTGGGAGGAGCTGGAAGAAAGGAAGAATGGGGGCCACCCCTTTGCTATACTGTGTGGCTGCTTGGCTAAGTGCAGTTAATGAATCTCTAGTGATTTTAGTGCTTTTAGGGAACCACCTCATTATTCAGAGCCTTCTGCTTCTAGTAATCACCTCTTAAGCACACTCCCCACCTCCTCCAAAACCTTATCTCACCAGAGTCACTTTTGATCATTAAACTCTTCCGTCAGCGTCATTTTAGGACATGAAGGTCAAGGATGGAAGGAACTGCTACAATAACTTATTCAGGGTAATGGGTAATGACCCTGGAGTGATTCTAGCCTAGGAGGAGTCACACAGCTTCTCTAGGCATCAGAGTCCTCATTAGTAAAATAAGAGAGTTGAATTAATTGACTTCCAATGGCCCTTCCAACTCATACATTCAAGGACTCTAATCTACTAACTTACACTGGAAAGTTTGAGACCATTATCCTCTGTGAGTCCAGAAAAATTAGCGTTTTCTTCATAGGCATCCTGCATGCCCATTTTCAGAAGCATGGCTCCAAGGTCATATGTGGCAGAAATGGAAAACTTTGGAACAAACAAGTCAACCCACCTGTGAGGAAAGAAGGGGACGCATGGCAATCATCATACCAAGCCCATGATTCCCTCCTTCTCTCTCAACATGGTATTATATTGGACTCTACTTCTCCCCTGAGTATTGGCAACCCCAAAATCACAGAAACTATTCTAAAAGGAATGCACTCTAGTTCAGCCAATGTTATGCTGTGACACTGGTAGTAGGGAGATATAACTCCCTTATAATCAAAAGAATACATCTCGAGGGTGATGGCCAAGGTTGGGGAGCCAGTGGCAAGAAGGTCAATGGGTAGCACTCAGGAACTTCATGGTTTTCCATCTTGTGCTACCAGTCCAGAACTGTTGCCCACCCACCTTTTGATATCAAAATCCAAAACATCCCCTAAGCTCTAGTTGATCTCTGAGAAGGCATCAATTTACTAGCAGGATGACTTTGGATAGCTTATTTTATCTTTCGAGGCATTACTTCCTAATTTGAAAAATACCAATGTACCACCTTCTTTGTAGGTTTGTTGATGTGCTTAGATGAAACAAAGTGTGCAAAGTGTCTGACAAAGAGCCTGGCACATGGTGTGTTCTTGACATATTCTAGGGATCATCACACAGCTGTTAGGTGGTTCAGGGTGACTCTTCTGCCTCGAGATCTTTGCTGAACTAGGTCTCACCTGCACTGTTAGGCTCACACGCTCCACCTCTCACATGGTCTGAGACATTTACCCCTTCTGCAGCAAGCGGTTCCACTTCTTCAGTATTTTAGATGACATAGCTGCTTCTACCCACTCCATCTGTCCCTGCTTGGGAAGGACAAAGAGTGCCAGAGCATTCTTGCTGTAATCCATTTGCAGCACTGTACAGTTCAGTTCCATATCCACCAGGTGATAGTACTGTTCCACCTGGTGCATCATGGGCACTTGCACTATGGTGGTCTTGTCCACTAAGAAGCTGGAACTGTCTTCTGTCTTGGATGGATCAAAAGGTTTTGCCCACTGGGCTTAAAATACAGAGAGAAGAGAGGTGTTTGTTTTAAACAGTATTGGTGCCAGCAAGAACGTTTTCATTAGTCATCTCATCTAGTAATTAAGACCACCAGAGTTAAGTACCTAGAGTCGACCAATTTTACAAGTAACTGAGGATCAGGAAGAGAAAGTCATTTGACATGCTCTCCCAGCTATCAGGTGGCAGAGCCAGGAATCACACCTATGGCTGTTGGGCACCATGGTCTGTTTTCAAAACCACCATATTTACACTAAACCCAGCAGAGCCACAGTTTTCTCATCCATAAAAAGTAAGGCATCCAACACATAGGTAAAATGATACAACAGATATGTTTTGCCATTTTAGCCATCTATATGTGCATGGCTTGTGGCCACCAATTGTTCACTCCTCCACGAAATGTGCCTGACATGTGCTGTAGAACCAGGAGAAATAATTTAAGCACGGCACCTTCAGAAAAGAGTCACACGATTCTTGCTGTTATAAGTACCAGCCTTAGAGTCAGATAGACTTGGCTGGGAATACTAATCCTAAACTTATTAACTGTGAACATGGGCACTTGTAAAGATTGAATAAAACAGTGTGTAAAGCACACATGTAGTACAGTACATAGTGAGTCATAATACATGATAAAAGTATTTATGTAACATGCCTAAGTGTGCACAGCAAGTGAGGGTCACGATAGGGTTTAAATGCATATATGTCCACTTGCCAAGTACAAGCTTATCCCATCTCACCAAATTTTTTGGAAACCATTATTCTTTAACCAAATATGAGCAAGATGTTCAAACCATTGTCACCCACCTCTCTGAAAGTGCGTTCTCCCTAGAAATTTCCTGGACTCATTCATAGAGCTGTGTGTTCTTCCTGGAAGATCCAATACTATGCACAGCTATGTCCAATGGAGCAGATCACTGTGGCATGAGGGACACCTACTGATGCCAGTAATAAGAAACCATGAGCTCCCCCCAGCGCTCCACCAAAGTATCTGAAACCTAGACTTGAAATTGATCTCAGAGCCTTACCTTTCAAGTGAATATAGTTCACCAGGACCATGATGGTATTTGGGTTGAGGTCTTGGATTAGGCCCACAACGTCCCCTTTGGTTTGCTTCTCCACATAACTGTTGATCTCCTGCTTGGCTGTAGAAACATCGGAGAAGTCAGTAGAAAAGACATCAGTCTCATAGAGGGTCTTGACACCGTCCAAGAACTTTGCCAGTGGTTTCAGCTGCTTCCCAATGAAGAGAGCATTTCCCATCTGCAATTCCAGTTCCTTCTTTGGAAAATTCACTGAACAGATCAGATGCTGGAAGCCATGCTGGATTTCTGCCAGTGGAGTGTCTGTGAGGTTGAACCCTAAGACCTCCAGGATCTGAGTTTGGGTGCTGGAACAGGCCCCAAAGGAAAGCATGGCCAAAGCTGTAGAAATGCTCACAGGGGAAAAGAAGATGTTCCGATCCGGGGTCTCCAGAGTAAACCTCCGGTACAGGTTGAATGCAAAGTCAGCATTGATGGATGACATCTTATAAAGAGTGGCATTTTGTTGGGGTGAATGGCAGGTGGTTACTTTGCCTTCAGAGCTGTTAGGTGGTGCACAATGGATTGTAACATGAAGCCCAAGTACCAAGAGAATCAGATAGAGGAACAGTGACATTTTGGAAGGAAGGTAATCTATAAGAGATGAAGTGAGAGAACCATTGGTGGAGCTTAGTTGGATGAACCACTCTCTGAGCCAGAGACACAAAATAATTTCCCACCTCACTTTAATTAATAAAACAATAGTAAATATTTGATTATGTGCTCACCAGGAGCTAGGTGGAGATTTCTCTTCTCTGAAAAACTGATGATGCATCTAATGTGGGCAGGAAGTAGAAGTGGCTTTCTGGGGCCACAGAAATATGCCATGGACTCTCATTCAGATGTAATAGTGACATTATGAAAATGCCATGAGTAAATTAAATTTATGGAAATTGAATCACCTTTTATTTGAACTAGACGCAGCTTTTGGAGAGGGAGGAATCCTTAGGTAAAACTAGTACTCCCTCTGCTTACATTATTCTTTGTTGATTAGAATTTTGGACTGTATTTTTTTAAATTGGGCATTTTCTTAAGATAAAAATCTATGAAATGAGTTGAGAGAACATCTGCACTTTCTTTGGCTAAAAGACAAAATGAGAATTCTGTGTACAAGATATGATTAATTGGAATGGGTGGGTGGTGGTTTGTGGAGTTGTGTGCAAGGTCATAACCTGCAATTTATGCATTTTTGCAATGCACGGAAGCCACAGGAGTATTTTCAAACATCAGGAAAATGAAAGCATAACTTTCTACATTTTAGATCTCTCTCACCATCCATCTTAGTAACATTTAAAGAGTCATTTCTAAGTTGTATAACATCTTAACACTATATTCTTACACCCATACATGTTACTTTTAATTATTAGAGAGGAAGTCAGAAAGATATGGTGTAAGGTTCTCTGAGCCTAAAAGTATAAGGAAAGAGAGCAAGGAGTTTAGCTGTGGAACTCCAATGACCATGGGCATGATTGGTTAGAGGGAAGTGATCTATAGAGTCAGGATAAGGCTCCTTCCTCAGCCCTCCATCTTTTTTCTATAGCAATCTCATCCTAGGCACTCAATTGCTGCCTCGCAAACTATATATCCCTAGTCCAGATTGCCCTTCTGATTTCCTAGCCATTTATCCTGTTTATTGGATATATCCACCAGGATGGTCCACACATACCTCAGTCTCAATAAGGAAATCTCAAAGTTTCCAAATGTAAGCACATTTTCTCTCTACCCCTCAAGCCTGCTCCTTTATCTCCATTTTACTTTTCAGTCTATTGCATCTCTGTCTATGGAGATGTTCATGCCAGTAACCTGGAAGTCATCCTTGGGGCTTCCTTCATTCTCATTCCCCACATCTAATGAGTCTTGATGTCCTATGAATACTATCTCCTAAATACCTCTAAAAACTTCTCCCTTCTGTCCATGCTTACTGCCACTGCCTCAGTTATGGCCTCAACCACTGCATCAGCTCCTAGCAGGTCACACCATCTCTTCTATCCTTCACCCCAACCTCCCTTATTTCATCACTAAATCTAATCTCTATATTGTCACCAGAGTCCTCTTTCTTTAAATGTCACTGAGGCTGGTAGAAGATCAATTATCAGATGACCACACTTAGACCTTGGCCCCTGGAGCTACAAATTTGGTTTGGGACTCTGACTTGCTGACTTGGTTATTTGGGACTCTAACTTGCTGATAGAGATGTTCAAAGTTCCCCAAAGAGAAAAAAAGTACTTACAGCATATGCCCAAGAAGCCACTTGCATCTCTCAGAAAGAAATACCTTTCCATTTTTATAACATGTCCTGTATTGCAAAACTAGAGCACTCTTAGTTACAGATTAACCCCAGCATTAACCCTGGGATATTTCCAAAGCTTATGTAAAAACCAAGGCCAAGAGGAACAAAGCAAAAAATGATAAGATTTGAACTTTGGGTGATTGCTTTCACTGCCAGATCTGTCATCTAAAACAAAAGAGAAAGAGGACTGTCAGAGCTGGAGGGGTCCAGGTCCATGCTAGGAAAAATGTCTTTTCAGCAGGCAGAATGAGGGTAGTGGGCAAAAGTGCCAAGAGGCAGCAGTAGAAAGTTCTTAGCATTAGCCAAAAAGTCATAGGGCTGGCTGCCATTTGAGGGAAATGTGCACACAGGCAGAGGCTGGGTGAGCCTAATGGTTGCTGTCAAAATTATTTATGTGTTGGCAGAGGAAATGATGTCAAGGGTAGCTTCAAGCACTAGACTTCTGATGCTGCACACATATATGTCTGCTCAGGGGCAAAACCAGTCCTGTCTTCTGGTCACTAAAATCCCCTGTACCCTCTCCTTGCCAAAGGACTCTGAAAGAGGATGCAGAAGGAGCCAAGGAGATCAGAATCAAAGATTGCACTGTCCAGTATTAACCACGTACTGACTATGTTCAAAGAAGCAAGCAGAACAAAGAGGACTGGACTCAGAAGTCCTGAGTTCAACCTTCACTCTGCTAGTTTCTGGCTCTAGTAGTAGTAGTAACAGCAACTTGTGCTTTTGAGAATTTACTATGTGAAGGTCATTCTTTGAAGCATCTGATTCCAGACACTGCTGGCCTTAGTACTACATTAAGAATGTATGTGTTAAGTAGTGGGAGGTGGGCAGGGAACAGGGGATAATTTGAGCTGAGCCTAGATGCAGTCTATGATGGGACTTGGAAATCAGGATAAATAGTGCAGACTTTATCTTGAGGGCATTGGGAAGTCACTGAGGGACTTTGACGAGGCAGTGGAGAAATGGTGATTCTGTGTACCACTGTTTCTTCTCAACCAAACATACACTGAACTCCTACCATGTAGAAAGCACCACACTAAACACTGGAGTTTCAGAGGTTAATGCTAAATATCAGTCCTGAATCCAAAGGATTTTTTAACTGGCACGCACTGCCCAAATTGAATAGAAGAGGGCACACCTCACATATGGGATGGCCAGTTGTCCATGTGTCCCAAAGAAAGACAATGGCAAGCTCAGGTCTCTAGACTGTGAGGTCAGTCCATGCTCAATCCTGCTAAGATGACATATTGTCTACTCTCTCATGTATGGCAAATTTCTACAGATGAAACAGAAGAAAAGAGTATCTAAAATGACAACTTCCAAACCTGTGCCCTCTGGTGGCATGGTCGGACAATGGCACAGGTTGCTTTCTGCTGCTTCTAATTCAGATGAGCTTTGCTAGCAGGTAGTAACTGCAGGGCTTGTCTCTGACATATGAGAAAGACACCCTTCCCCCTGCATGCTCCCCTGTCCTCTGGCATCACAGGCATTAGACCTGTGCTTCTGTCATTCTGCTATGTAAACTGTGCAATTTGGGGCAAGTTACCTAATATCCCTGAACTTCAGCTTTCTCATCTTCAAAATGAGAAATCCCCATATCATGTGGTTAGTGGGAGTATCACATGAAATTCAGAGGGGGTGTCCAGAGGCTGCTATAGTAGTGCCCCGCATGTAGTGAGGATCTAGCAATTGTTAATTCTCTTCCCTTTCGTGTGCTATCTTGATTCTCTTCCCTCACCTCAAGTCTCTGTGGTCCCTGGCTCCATCTCCAACCCCCACTGCTGTTCAGTTCTGCTTTGTGCATATGCATGCTAATTAATATGCAATTTATTGATAAGGTTTAAATTCTTCTTGCAAACTTATATTTAGCACAACACTTTCATTCTTGTGTAAAGCTGCTAGAGCTAGCACACTCAACGAAGACTCTCTAGGAAGTGTTACTGTATCAACAAATTCAATCAAATCTAAAATTATGTATTTTCTTCTTTGGATGAACACTGTCATAATCCACTCCCACACAAATTCCCCAGAATTTTATTTTTAATATGTTCAAAGTTTCTCAGTTCTTTTAGTGTGTAAACACTCTTCTCATTGTTTTGACTTATATTTGATCCTCCACCCCAGTCTTAGGGAATATGATGCAATCTTACTCTACTTATAGGTTGGAAGACAATGATAGGTGTGGGACAGGGGCATTAGGAAAATTGGCTTCTTCTTACAATTTATGTCTCACAGACAGGGAGATTACTGGATCTTTAAGGAAAAGAGAAAGAGCCTCATCGGACAAAGAGGACTAGTAAGGGTACTAGGACTTCCCTTCTGCTAGTAAGGGAAATTCAGTAGGCATTTGAGGTTGAGGTTTCTTTTAATTCTCCCAATTTTCCTGTTCTTGAGTTTTTACTCTTTCTATTTTGGTGAATAACTTTGACAAAAATGAGCTATCACTTTTAGGAAATCAACTGATTCTGGTAATTCACAGGATCAAATGCTGAGCATAGGATTTGGCCAACTTAGCCGTCCAGCTACATTTCAAGAAATTCTATTTTCATGTTGTCTGGCTTCAGTATATTCCTTGAGCAGTTGAATCAAAACTTTTGAGTTTTCAGAATGTCATTCTTTTTCTAAGCTTTCTGGTGTTATCAGAAGCATCCACTTCACTCCATAATCTTTGAACTACTTACATCCCTCAGACTTCTCTATGGCAGCAATTATGTCTTCCAAACACATGCCTTCGAAGGCCCTACATTTCAGGGGCCACTTAATTAATTGATATGTCATTTCATTCCATGGGCTTCCATATCTCCTTTTAGAACACAAATGAAATTTTTAACTGCCTTTAGCCCTACTAGGCCAGAATTGTGGAACTTTAAATTTCCACAATTCCCTTAAATATTGTTGCATGAAACTTAATTCCTGTTAACAATGCTAGTATCAGTTACAGCACTTGGCTTCAAACAATAGTAACTGCTGCTGAATAACCTTAACATAAAAGACATTTAATGGAGGATATGATTTTACCCAAAATTAAAAGGAGGGCCAGAGAACCTTGCTCATTTTGCTTGGAAGGAGACATGTGGACAGAGGGATGAATCTACCCTGATTTATGAACATTGATTAATGGTTTGGCTGGATGCCCCTTGGAAAGAACATGATTATAAAATAGATGATAAAGAAGTGTGGGGAAGAGGTATATGTGGAGACCTGTGCAAATGGGTATGGCATGTGAAGATATTCACGTTCTATGTGAATACTCACCAAAAAGCAACCTCAGCAAAGTACAATTTTAATAATCAGCCAGATAAAATGATGTATTCTATGGATGCCAGCTAGCCTCTTTCCCAGACACTCCTGTCTTTGTTCAGTGGGCTCATGAATAAAGTGGTCATGCCAACCAAGATGAAGTTTATGCATGGGCTCAGAATCATGGACCTCCACACATCAAGGTCAATCTGGCTACAGCTTCAGCAGATACCAAAACTGAGATTCCAATATGGTACCATTCCCCAGATGACTAGCAAGTTACCTGTTTTGAAATTGACTACATTGGACCACTTCCATCATGGAAGGGGAATTGTTTTGTTCTCAGGAGAATATGCAATGACTAGAAATGTGGCTTTGTTTTCCTTTCCTGCCAAGCTTGTGCCAAAACTACCATTCAAGGATTTACCAACTGCCTTATCCGCCATCATGGTATACTACACAGAGTCCCTTCTGGCCAAATAACTAGTTTCACACCAGAGTGTGGCAATGGGCCAATAGTCATGAAATCCACTGGCCTTACCTTGTTTTCTATCACCCTAAAGCAGTTGGCCAATAGAGAGTTGAATGGCTTTGATGAGTCAGTAACAGAACCAGCTAGGTGACATCATGAAGAGCTTAGCCATGTCCTCTACAATGTGGTATATGCTCCAAATCAGTGTCCAAAATATGGTGCTATTTCTCCCATAACCTGGAATCACAGGTTAGGAGACCAAGGAGTAAAAATGGGTGTGGCTCCACTCATTATTCCCCTACTGATCCACCAGGAAATTTTTTGCTTTCCATCCCTGTGACCTAGGTCCTCCTGGTTTACAGGTCTTAATTCAAATGGCTGAATGCTTCTACTTGTGGGATGCAAAAATGGTTTCACTGAATTTGTAAGCGAGATTGCCACCTGACCACTTTGGGCAATTCATGACACTGAATAAATAGAAAAGGAAGAGAGATACAGTACTTGGAGGGATAGTAAATCTTGAATAGCAAGAGTAAATTTCACTGCTACACAAAGTGAGAATCTGTAATCCAGATGTTCCCTAGGGATGTGCCTCTTAGTACTCCCATGTCTTTTGACTAAAGTCAATGGGAAATTATAGCAATCCATACAAGCAGTACCAATAATCACTCAGATACTCCAGAAATGAAGATTGGGTCACTTTACCAGGCAAGGAAGTTCAACCAGCTAAGGTGTTTATTGAGGGGAAAGGGAGTATGGAATGGATTAGTGGAGGAAGGTAGTTAAAAACACCAATTATGACCTTGTGGCTAGTTATAAAACCCAATATTATAATAGTTATGAGTATTTGTTCTTCCTTATATTGATATCAAGATACCTGTGTTTATATTAAGCATTTTTCTTCTACCTTCCTATTCCCCTTATTACTTCCTATTTACATAAGATGTATTAATTGTAGTTAATTTTGTATGACAGTATATTAGTTATAGGATGTCAAAAGGAGATTCAGAAGAAGAATGAACGATACCCAAAGATGGATAAAAGGACTATGTTAGTCCATTTTGGCCACCAACACAACAAAATACCATAAACTGGGTGACCAAAAAATGTTTTGGGCAAGTTGTTAATACCCTAAATACAATTGCATCATGTCTCACCCTATCTAAAACCTGGACTAAAGACAAAATATGAATTCTAACACAGTCAGCCATGAAATAAGTGCTTAAGCTCCATGTACCTGGAAAAAAATAGACTCATCCAAAGCCAAATTAGAGGATTCATTATAAAGGCCCAAGAGACTAATCAATAGCTTCTCTCTAATAATTCAATAATGGGACTGTGAAAAAACATGAAGTAACTAAGACTAAGGTATTCTAAAATGGAGTCAGGAGATTTCCAGAGGATTGCACTCATACCTGCTAAAGATCAACCATGGAATGTTCCAACAGACTTACATAAATAATGGAAGTCAGTATCTTCTGGCCTCCATCATCTCTCAGCTGAGAGTAGCCTAATTAACTAACCAATCAGAACAGGTTTACGATATAGTATTTCTGCACAGCCAATGAACTGCCTCTGAAAACAAATATTTTGTGGAAATATCCCATTAAGAACCTCTCCTATGCTTGCCTTATGGGACATTATTCAGGGCTGCCCTGATTCAATATGCCCAAATTGCAATTTTGCTATTTTTTTGGCCTCTGTGTCAATCTGGTATTTGTTTTTATTTCTTAAATTTTATTATTATTATTATTATTTGTTGTTAACATAGCTGATGTCAGAATGGAACTAGAAGTGATCTTACCTTGAAGTGGACCAGAGTTCTCTGGAATCAGGTGAGGTACCTACAACAAGGAGACCCTTGTGCCTCAGATTTCCAGGACCTTCTCTCATAAGTCCTCTCATGCTGCAACCTCCCTCCCTTTGGTTGAGATTAATGCCTTTATTTGGGAATTTGGGGATGGTTGTTCCATTTGTGCTGGCATAGGCTCTTAGCCTTTGCAAGAGTTCTCCCAGTTTGTTAGGAGTTTTTCCTATCAGTTAGGAGTTTTCTTATTGGTAAGTATTATTATAAGTATGGTATTCTTTCATTCTAAACCTTGTAATGTTTATGTCCCTTCTGGGACTCCAGCTGGTTATATGTTCAAAAATTATAGGTCCTCCTCTTATATTTATCTGGAACAGTAGACTTTCTATACAAAGTATACCTCAGAATTACAATGGCCAAATTAATGTTCTTTTGCTATACTAAACTAGGTTTTCCCCAAACTAAATTAGAAGACCATGGTTTTTAAAACAAAACAACTTGAATGGGCTGCATATTTTAATTGGCATTTAGAGTCATCCTAATGCATTTAAGGCTTTAAAATTACCTCTCTCCAAAACAGCCTCTAAATTCACAGAGACTAATAAATAATTAAAAGAGAAAGAAAAATTCCTTCAGGCTCAGGTTTCTTTCCCCGCCTCTCGTTCTCCCACTCCTTCTGTTTCCCTTCCTTTAAATTCTACATTTGCTGAACTTCCCTTCTACTCTTCTGACCCCAAGGTTTCCCTTGATTCCCCTGTTTCTGCTAAACCTGTTCAAATTTACTTTTTCAAGCTCTATCCAAATAATGAGGGCACTCTCTTAAACATTTACTATACACCCTGTACAAAAGCTGAACTTAGGGCTATAGCTAAAGAGTTCCCTAAGGTTACTGAAGAACGTCATATATTTGCTGAAGAATTTCAAATTGTTATCTAAACTTATAAATCTGGTTTCTCTGTCCTTAATTAATACATATGTTCATTGTAGAAGGTCATGCACAAAACTGCATGGCTAAAACAGGTTGGAACAATCCTCTAATGGACCTACAACACAATATGCTTACTGATAGGAAAAAGATCAAGAAAAGAGCCAAAATCTTATACTATGCCATCCCTTCAGTATTCCCTAAACCAGTAGATTAGAACAAGATTTAGGCCTGCATCTAAAAAGAAGGTGAGGCAGTACATGATTATTACAATAGACTTGAAATTGTTTTCAAGGAAAACTCTGGATTCTCTTCAGATGCCAAATCTGCCAACGTGTCATTTAATTCTATGTTCATAAATGGCTTAGATGAAGATTTTGCAATTCTAGTTATATAGGTTCAACTTAATTGGGAAACAGCATTCACCTTTGATTTACTTAACCTGACCAACCAATTGGCCCAAACAATTTCTAAGACCAAAAAAAGTGAGGGCAAAGAAAATAATGAACTTACAGCTTCAATAACTTTCCACCCCCATAATAAAACATGGCAGTCTAACACTATAAAACTAAATTATACAGGGGTCTCCCACTACTGAAAAAGGCCTGGACATTGGGAATTAAACTTATTTAATGGTTGAAAAGGAGATTCTTGCTCTTTTTATGGACACTGAAGCAACCCTCTCTGTGATTAACCCCACTGTCCTCAAGCAACCTCTTCCTTGGAGTACCGTAAAAATGTAAACGATGGAAGTGTCTCATATACTTTTAGCAGTTTACAAATATTCACCTTTGCTTTTTCAATTAGGTTCTCTCCAGAACAGTGCCAGTTCCCTTGGCCCCAGTTCACTTACTTATAAGAGATGTCATCTTAGAAAAATGCTACCATTTCTTTTTCCCAAAATGGGGAAATCATTCTTGAAATTAACTGACAACAGTGAAAATTATTCAACACCCTTGCCCATTTTTGCCTTTAACCTAAATAACAAAAATGCTGAATTAAGCTCTTTTAAAAGAGGTTCCTGAGGAACTCTGGGCTAAATCCACAACAGACATTGGACAAATCCATTCAGCTGCCTTGATAGAGCTTCCAATTGACCCAAACAATCCCCTCCTTCCTAATATCAGACTACACCTCATAAACCCTGAAGCTCTTGCAGGGATTACACAAATTATAGAAGAATATAATGCCAAAAATTTTATAGTGCCTTGCACTAGCCCCTGTAATACTTCTATCCTTCCTGTAAAGAAACCTCATAGATGAGGATGTAAATTTGTGCAAGACCTAAGAGCCATTAATAACATTGTCATTCCTTGACATGCTGGTGTTTCAAATTCCCATACCCTCCTCACTTCCATCCTCATAGAAAGCAAATTTTTCACAGTAATAGATCTTTGTAGTGCTTTTTAAAAAATTAGCATTCCTGTGGACCAGGAGAGTCAATCTTTATTTACCTTCATGTGGGAAGCACAACAATACAGTTGGACAGTAATGCCTTCAGGATATAGTGAAAGCCTCTCTCAATTTTTACAGATACCGAAGGCAGATTTAACAGATATTTCTTTCCCTCAAGAATTGACTCTCTTGCAGTATGCTAATGACCTTCCTCTTTGTTATCCTTCTAAACAGGCTTGTGAATATGATAGTGTTTATCTCCTTAAACTTCTGGCAGACAAAAACCATAAAGTCTCTACAGAAAAACTCCAATTTATCCCAGCCTATGTCAAATACTTAGGATGCTGGAGATCAAACCAAAAACTCCTCTTGGATCCTGATAGATGCAATGACATTTTAAACTTTCCTCAACCTCAGACTGGCAATTATGAGGCTTTGGGGGCCTGGCAGGGTACTGTCAAAACTGGATACCTAATTTTTCTTTGATAACTCTTATATTCCCTTCTGAAATGTAATAAACCAGATCACCTGGACTGGGAAGAGAAGGCCCATATAGCCTACCAACTCAAAGGAGGACTTCTAAGTTCCCCTGCCTTAGGGTACCTCAATTATCAGCTGTTCTTCTTTCTTTTAGTGCACAAAAAAGAAGGAAATACATTGGGGATCCTTACCCCAAAACATGGAGATCAACACAGACCCCTTGGCTATTATAGCCAGCAATTAGATTCAGTAGCTAAGAGACTCCTTTCCTGCATGAGAGCTTTATCAGCCACTGTGGCTTTAACTATATCTACAGAAGAGGTAGTTATGGGTTCTCCTCTTACTATGTTCTGCATGCTGTAGAAGTTTTACTCAACTCTCATCATACTTACCATTTTTCTGCAAGCATACTCACTTTTTATGAGATCTTGCTATTGATCTCTCCTCATATTATTCTTTCTCACTGCAATAATTTTAATCCAGCAGCCCTCCTTCTCCTACCTGATAACGAGACATCTCATGACTGTCTAAATCTAATTGACCAGCTACTAAAACCTAGAATTGATTTACAAAAAAATCTCTATACCAAATGCAGAACTTTCATGGCTTACTGATGGATCATATGTGACAAATAATGAAGGAAAATATCCTGCGATATGCTATCACCCCCCTTTTTGAAGTAGTTGAAGCAGCCCCACTGTCAATGAGTACTTCAGCCCAACAAGTAAAATGTTATCCCTAACCAAGGCTTGTATTCTGGCAAAAGGTAACAATGCAAATATTTACACTGATAGCTGTTATGCCTTTGGGGTTCTTCATGATTTTGTTATGCTTTGGAAACAAAGAGGGAATCAAATCAAAAATGGAACTTTTGTGAATAATTTATTAAATTCAATTCAACTTCTTTCTGCCTTGGCCATAATTAAAATTTCTGAGCATTCAAAATTGGAATCTAATGAGGCTAAAGGAAACAATTTGGCTCATCATGCACAAAAGCAGATTCCTTGAGCTGCACTAGATTGAAAATTATATAGCTACTATTATTTTCCAAAAAAGGCTTTAAATTATGTTAAAGATGCTCAGTCTTAAGCACCACATAAAGAAAAATTTTATTGGGCTAATGGTTGCATTTTTTTACGCCCAACAATAAATTTATGGTATGATCTCAATAATAAACTAGTATTACCAGAATCTATGATAAAACTCCTACTCAATATGACACATAAGATGTTGCCCTACTCAATATGACACATAAGATGTTGCACACTTATGGGCAACTGATAAACTTGTACGTTTTATGAAATAGTATTGGTGGAGAAACATATCAAGGGCCACCCAAGAAGCACAATTGTCTTGTACTATTTGTTCAAAATTCAATCCAGGAAAGATAATTCAGATATTTCCAGGTCATTTTGACCTGCCTAATGGACCTTTGATCTTGGGCAAATGTATTTCATCCAGCTATCCCCCTCTCAAGGTTATAAATGTGTTCCTATTATAATTTGTATATCTTCCCATTGGGTAGAAGTATTCGCTTGCTGATGTACTACTACCATAGCTATGGCAAAACTCTTATTTGAAAAGTTTATTCCTACATGGGGAATATCTTCAGAGTTACATAGGGACCAAGGAACTCACTTCACTGGCCATGTCATAAAACAACTTTGCAAAGTTTAGCTGATATTGCAGTACTTTCAGTGTGCTTATCACCACCAATCTTCCTGATTTGTGGAAAGAAAATATGGTATTATCAAAACTCAACAGGCAAAATTTGTGGAAGCATTAGAATTGCTCTGGATAAAGGCACTTCCTCTGATCCTACTGACTGCATTCTTTGGAAACATAAATTGTCACCTCTTGAAATTATCACTGGACATCCAATGCATTTAGTCCTCTCTACTTTTGATATTCAAATGATTAAAGGAGACATCCTTCAATATTGTAAAGGAATAGTTAAGGCTATAGACAGAAATTAAACCCTAGTAGAACAATCTTTCCACATTTTGCTCCCAGGAGATGAAAACACCAAACATCACAACCTTAAGCCTGGCAATTTTGTTTGTTGGAAGAGGCATTTGCAAAAAGATTTCCTTCAACCTCAATGGAAAGGTCCATATCAGGTATTCCTTACCAATCCCTGTGCTGCTAAACTAAAAGGTGTTGACTTTTGGATTCATGTTTCTTATTTAAAGAAAGATTCTACTCCTCTGCTGGAATTCAGAAATAATCAGAGACTTAAAGCTAAAGCTGACCCAGAAGTGAGGCAGATGACAGCCAAAGTTGACTGTTCACACAAGACCCCCAGACCAGGCCTGTATACGATTGAGTTCCCTGAAATATTCAGCATCTTTTATATTATTTTCTGTATACTTTTGTTTTTTGCCTTCTACTCCTTTGCACAACAGAGTTACCTTGAATTATATCTTGGCTAAGCAAGAAGGTGTTTTCACTGTAGCCAATAACTTCTGTTACACTTAAATAAATACTTCTAACAAAGTAGAGACTGAGTTCAAAAAATCCACGCACATGCCAATTAGCTAAATAGAGTACAACTGTTTGGCTTTTTGCTCTCTTCAGCTGACTACCCTCTAAAGTCAGAATGTGGCTAAAATCCAGTATTCAACTTTTGTTACTCACTATTGTGATTGTTACTGCTATTGTAATATTTAAGTTACCTATGTTACTTCTTACCCAAATTTGCTTAGAAATAACAGTTTAACCAAAGTAACAGTCGTTTAGAAGCTCAACATGGTCAATCAAGCCTATGATCGAAAAAAGGCATCCAATCTGACAACTTTTTAGGACCTAACCAGGCTTGAGAGCTCGCCTCTCAAAAAACCTTGTTACTCAAATGTGGCACAGTCTAGCCTTACACTCTCTTAGACCTTGAGATGCCGTGAAGAGGGACATGACTCCCTGGGACAGGTCCATGCCGACAATGAGGGACAAAATTGGATTCACCAGTTGATCTGTGATTCTTTCTGGAGAAAAATCTTGGTCAAAAGGGGGAAATGTTAAAGAAAATGAAGTTACTAAGGCTAATATTTTCTAAAGTGGAGTTGGGAGATTTCAAGAGGATTGCATTCGCACCTACTAAGGTCAAACCACAGAATGTTCCAATAGACTTGTATAAGCAACTTAAGTCAGTATACACCGGCCTTCAGCATCTCTCAGCTGGGAATACCCTAATTAACCAATTAGAAAAGGTATGCAATTTAGGATTTCTGCCCAGCCAATGAAGTGGCTCTGAAACAACTCTTTGTGGTAATTTCTATAAAAAATCTCTCCTGTGCTTGCCTTAACAGACACCATTTAGGGCTTCGCCAATTCAACGTACCCAAATTGCGATTATTTGTTTCCTACATAAATGCTATTTTTTTAACCTCTATGTCAATCTATTTTTAGTTAATAGGAAAAATATTATTATAACTTATACATTATAGCATATCAAACTATAAAAAATGCTTATATGCCCATTATCTTATTTGATTGTCAGAAAAACCTTGTGAGGTAGCCAGGGAATCATTTCCCTAAAGGTGATAAAACTGAGGCCTGAACATAGATGCAAAATTCTCAACAAAATACTGGCAAATCAAATCCAACAGCACATTAAAAAGTTTATTAAAAATGATTGACTGGTATTCATCCTAAGGATGCAAGGATGGTTGAACATATTCAAATCAATAAATTTGATATATCATATTAGAAGAATCAAGGGGAAAAACTATATAGTCATTTCAATAGATGCACAGAAAGCACTCAATAAAATTCAACATCACTTCATGATTAAGAAAAAGAAAAACCTCTCAACAAATTAAGTAAGGAAGGAACATACCTAAACACAATAAAGGTTATACATGACAAACCGACAACTAACATTATACTGAATGGGGGCAAAATGTTGAAAGCTTTTCCTCTGAGACCTGGAAGAAGACAAAGACACCTACTTTCACCACTTTTATTCAGTGTAGTGCTGCAAGTCCTAGCCAGAGTGATTAGGCAAGAGAAACAAAGAAGGTTAGTAAGGAGAAAGTCAAATTGTCCCTGTTTGCATGCAAATGATATGATATATATAGAAAATATTAAACACTCCACCAAAAAGCTGTTAGAGCCCATAAAAGAATTAAGTAAAGTTGAAGGATACAAAATCAACATACAAAAATCAGTAACATTTCTATACACAAATAGCCAATTATCTAAAAAAGAAATCAAGAAAGCAATCCCATTTATAATAGCATGAAAAAAAATAAAACGCCTAGGAGTAAATTTAACCAAGGAAGTGAAAGATCCCTACAATAAAAAACTATACTACATTAATGAAAGAAATTGAAGCAGGCTCAAGTAAATGGAAAAGTATCCCATGTTCATGGTTTGGAAAATTAATATCATTAAAATGTCTATGCTACCCGAAACGATCTACAGATTCAATGCAGTTCCCCTCAAAATATCTATGAGAGTCTTCAAAGAAATAGAAAAAGCAATTCTAAAATTTGTATGGAACCACAAAATATCCTAAATATCCAAAGCAATATTGAGCAGAAAGAACAAACACAGAGGTATCACACTGCTGAAGTTAAAAATATACTAAAAAGCCTTAGTAACAAAACAGCATGTTACTGGCATAAAAACAGGCACATATACCAATGGAACAAAAACAGAGAACCCAGTAATAAATCTGTGCATTTATACTCAACAGATATCAACAAAGGTTTCAAGAACACACACTGGGGAAAAAATATCTTCGATAAATGGTGCTGGGAAAATAGATATCCACATGCAGAAGAATGAAACTAGACCCCTATCTATCACCATATACAAAAATAAAATCAAAATGGATTTAAGATTTAAATATAAGACATGAAACAACTGAAAGAAAACACTGAGGAAATGCTTTAGAATATAGGTCTTATAAAGATTTTTTGATAAGACCTGAAAAGCACAGGTGACAAAAGCAAGAATAAACACATGGGATTACATCAAACTGAAAAGCTTCTGCACAACAAAAGAAACAATCAACAAAGTGAAAAAACAACCTACAGAATGGGAAAAATATTTGCAAACTATGCATCTGACAATGGATTAATATCCAGAATATATAAGAAACTCAATAGCAAAAAAAAATCACAAAATAATTTGATTACTTTTCCTTTGGTTAAAAAAATAGGCAAAAGAACTGAATAGACATTTCTCAAAAGAAGACATACAAATGACCAGAAGGTATATGAAAAAATGTTTAACATCACTGATCAAAACCACAATGCAAATCAAAACCACAATGAGATATCACCTCACCCCAGTTAGAATGACTATTATTAACAAGACAAAAAAGTACTGACATAGATGTGGAGAAAAGGGAACTCTCATATACTGTTGGTGGGAATGTAAATTAGTACAGCCATTGTGGGAAACAGTATGAAGGTCTTCTCAAAAACCTAAAAATAGAACTATTATATGATCTGGCAATTCCACTGCTAAGTATATATTAATATATCCAAAGGAGTTGAAATCAGTATGTTGAAGAAATGTCTGCACTCCCATGTTTATTGTAGCGCTACTCACAATAGCCAAGATATGGAATAAACCTAAGTGTTCATCAACAGATGAATATGTTAAAAAATGTAATATAATGTATATATATACACAATGGAATACTATTCAGTTATATAAAAAGAATGAATAAAATTCTGTCATTTGTAGCAGTATCAGTTAACTGGGAGGACGTAATGCTAAGTGAAATAAGGCACAGAAAGACAATGTATGGCCTCATTCATGTGGAATCTAAAAAAATTTAATCTCATAGAGTTAGAGAGTAGAATAGTAGGCTATAGAGGGGAGGGAGGTGGGGAGGATAGGGTAAGCAGGTACAAAGTTACAGTTGAGATAGGAAGAATAAGTTCTGGTATTCTATTACATCTTAGGGTGACTACAGCTAATAACAATGTATTATATATTTCAAGATAACTAGGAAAGTTGATTCTGAAAGTTATCATCACAAAGAAAAGATAAAGGTGTGAGGTGATGGACATACTACCTACTCTGATTTGATCATTATGCAATGCATAAATATGTTGAAATATCACACTGTATCCCCTAAACATGTACAATTATTATATCTCAGTTACAAACAAAAAACAAAAAACTGAAGCCTAGAAATGATAAGTAATGATAAGGAAGACATCATATCAGGGAGCAAGTGACGAAACCAACTCTAGATCCCAGATTGGCATTCTAACTCAGTTTTGTTGTCTTTATGAAGAGACTGGATTACAAATTTTCTACCTTTCCTTCCATATTTAAACCAATGATTTATGAGAATGCCATTCTCCCTTTTGAGGTAGGACCAGTGATAAAGTTAAAAACAAAGCAATTTGTGTGGAGTGATGAAAGAGATTTACTGGTATTTTTTCTGAAATGTGATATTTCTTAAATTATTTATGAGTTTTTTTGCAAAATTATTTTCAGAGTTAAAAAACATTGTCCTTTTCAGAGTAAGTATGAAATAGTATTTGATGTCTCCATCATTTAAAGAATTATTTACATTTGAGGCCTTGGCTTAGTAGAACTGATTCCATTATTGTTTAGTCAGAAACCATCCTAGGAAATCTTTCCTTTTTAATGTCTGGCATGGTTACAGTCAAAGAAGTGTCCCTTTTTATTATGCATTCTTTGGATGATTTATGTGAATTCTGGAGCATTCATTAAACACCTTCCACCTCCAGTTTTTAACACTTCTTCAACCTTCCATTCTGACTACATCCATTTCAACTTCATACACTCTAAGTAGCTTTAATAATGTTAAAATATCCAAATTCATTTTTCTCTCTCTCTGGGAGGCTTATAAAACTGTTGAGATCTAATCTATACAAGTTTTTATGACCGACCCTACTGGCATGAGATGGCCCTAGGTAGAAATCAGGGGGGAAAAAATCAGTTTCTGTGCCCCAGGGTGCGGGAATATTGGAACACTTCAATTTTTTTTGGCAATGGTGGAATTAAATGGACAGGACATGTGCGAGCCTAAAGGTTAGCCCAGGACCCTCAGAACTCTAGAAGCTGAGGACCTTGAACACTCATTGTTCCCAGAGCATGTCAATCATCACTTCTCAGCAAATGAGCTTAGTGCTCTCAAGAAAGGGGAGCTGCCCTTTGTTGACCCTTCAAAGCTCCGACTCCCATCACTTGCCCATCCAAATCTTTCCCACCTTATGCATCACCGTTCCAGGTGCAACCTTGGTGGGTTACCCTTCGGGAGCCTTGACAGCAGAATCGCAGACTGTTGGGCTCTGTGCAGCTGCCTTCTCTGCTACCCCCGTTTCCTGGCAGGCCCCGCTGCCAATGGTCTCCCTCTTCTCAGCAGTAGTCACCTGGGCTGCCACCATCTTCACCAACGCCATCCTCGTAGCTGCAGCCATAACCGCCACTCCAGTGGAGACACTGACTGGTGTTCCTCCTGCCATGTCTGTCACATAGGAGCAAGACCCAACCTTAGATGGTCAGGACAGAGCTGGTTCATGATCCTGGACCCTCTAGGCTCCCTGTAGGGTGTGCAGAAGTGGAAATATGCATCCCCCAGGCCTCGGCCCTTATGACTTCCTAGATTGTTGGGTAAGCCCTTTGGGAGAAGGAGGGTGGACAGAAGCAGCCTGGCCCGGAGTCAAGGAGGACAGGGATGTACAGCCAGTAGAAAAAGAGGGGGACAATGAGAAGGGAGAAGACAGTGAGGATGAGGTAGGAGAAAGAAGAGGAGGACGACCACAAGGAGTGGGGCCATGACAGCAACAATGAGGAAGAAGAGGACAGCAAAGAGGATGATGACCAGAGAAGTCCGAAAAGTCCAGCTATCAATGAGGTTCCCAGGGTTCTGTTTAGATCCTTGTTCTGGGATCTTAACTGTTCCCATCTACCCTATATTTATGATAACAGCCATGTCCATACAGGCCACGTGGTGGTCAGGTGCCAATCCTGGGAAATTGAGGACCTGGGAGGACTGGCACCCTGGAGTCAGAGGAATCCACAAAGGTCCCACATCTCAGAAGGCAGAGGAACCAGCAGCAGAGATTGTGGTCTAGGAGAGGCAGGGGCTGGCTGAGCCTCTGAGTCCTGGCAGGCTGGGGCCTGTGCACCCAGAGAGAGCCAGGGCCAGTGAGTAGCATCAAAGTTCCCTTTCCCTTGCAGCCTGTGTTGGCACACTTCTTGCAGGCCATGCTGAGCGCCTGCTTGCCATGGTTAAGCAGAGGGTCAGTGCTCTCAAGAAACTTCAGGCAGAACATGCACAAGGAGAAGCCCAATGCTATAAAGACCTTTACAGTCTTGAGAAAAAATATGCTGCCTTCTATCAGCCTCTGTTTGATAAGAGATCTGAGATCATCAATGCAGTGCATGAGCCCACAGAAGGTGAATGTCAGTGGGAAGGAGGTGTTCAGGAAGTAGCTTGGGAGGAAATGGAAAAAGAGCATGAAAGCAAAGGGCAAACAGATGGCATACCTCACTTTTGGTTGACAGCTTTTTAAAATGTAAATACTCTTGGTAGAATGATTGGAGAAAATGATGAACTTCTTCTACTAGAGCACTTGAAAGATGTAAAAATTAAATTTTCAGGGGTTGAGGAACCAATGAGCTTCACCACAGAATTTGTCTTTAAGTCAAACAGATACTTTTTCAATGAAGTTCTGATGAAAACATACCAAATGTGATCAGAACCAGATGATTCTTATCCCTTCTTCTCCCTGGGGCCAGAAATCATCAGCAGCACAGGGTGTGAGATCTACTGGAAAGAGGGGAAAAATGTCATTGTGAATACTGTCAAACAGCAGAAATGTGAGGGATTTGAAAGTGTTGTACCAACCAGTAGGAATGTGCCCAGCTGTTCTTTTTCACCTACTTTTATTCTTCTGAGGGTAGAGTACTGGGTGCCACTACTGAGTATAAACTGGGATATTGTTTCCTAGAAATTCTTGTCCCAAACTCTATACAGTTGATCCTTGAATAACTTGGGGGTTAGGGCCACTGATCCTTGCAAAGTTGAAAATTGTGTATAACTTCTGACTCCCCCAAAACTTAACTATTAATAGTCTAATCTTAACTGGAAGCCTCACCAATAGCACAAACAGTTGATTAACACATACTTTGTATGTTACATCTGTTATATACTGTGTTCTTACAATAAAGTAAGCTAGAGGGGGAAAATGTTATTTAAAAAGTCATAAGGGCTGGCTGCAGTGGCTCATGACTGTAATTCCAGCACTTTGGGAGGCTGAGGTAGGAGGATCACTTGAGGCCAGGAGTTAGAGACCAGTCTGGGCAACATAGCAAGACCCTGTCTCTACAAAAAATAATAATAATAGAAGAAATCTGGGTACCTATAGTCCTAGCTACTTGGGAGGCTGATACAGAAAGTCCACTTGAGCCCAGGGGTTCAAGGTTGCAGGGAGTTCTGATTGTGACACTGTACTCCAGCCTGGACAACAGGGCAAGACCCTGTCTCTAAAAAGATAAAAAAGAAAGAAAAAGTCATAAGGAAGAGAAAATATATTCCCTATTCATTAAGTGGAAGTGGATCCTCACAAATGTCCTCAGCCTCCTTGTCTTCACATTCAGTAGGTCAAGAAGGAAGAGGAAGGGTTGGTCTTGCTGTCTCAGGGATGGCGGAGGCAGAAGAAAATTCACATGTAAGTGGACCCATGCACCCATGCAGTTTAAACCTGTGTTTTTCAAGGGCCAAGCGTATTATTCTTCGCTAATGAAGCAGCTGAATATAAATATGAAAACTCTAATGATGAAGCTTCAGAAGCTGGAGGTAAGGAGGAGATAGAAGAGGATGAAAATGAAGGATTGGAAGAGGAAACTGAAAAGGATCTGGACCAGCAGAAAGAAACCCCTAGAATCGAGGGATCTGTGTATAACTTTGTATATCATCCACCCAACCATTACTAACAGTACATCTGCTATGTGTTTTAATTTTCTTACTAAAATAAACAACAAAAAAGTTTAAAATTTTAGTTATAAATCCAGTTTAAAAAAATTAAAAAACAGAAAAAAATCCAGAAAAACTAAAACAAAATGAAAAGAACTAGTTTAATATTAATAATATACTTTTATACCAGATAATATAGAATGTAGTGTGCTCTCAAGTGTTGTTCATTTATGGATGTACATTCTTCGAGCTGTAGCTATAAGAATTCTATAGGTGGAAAATTTAACATAGCTGGTAGCTGAGACCAATATTTGTTTAGGACACAATTAACCAGAAGAATTGGCTAAAGCAACTGGAACATACACTACCTAGGGCTTAATCATTTAAGTACAGAAGCATGGTCTCTTGTACTAACTTAGGAGATGATGCCTTTGAGAATGTGACTACTCACAGAGGTGTAATAAATTAGGAATTTCAAGTAGAACTATAATTAATGACTGATACCTAAGTATTAATTCCATTTTAAATTTTTGTGTTCCATGTAACAGTGAAAAGAAACTTATAGGAAGATTATTGTTTCTTGCTAAATTGATAATTAACATATATATCCTTTTCTATTTTTCTTTCTCATTTTATAGATACGGAACCTGTGGGTCAGGAAAGTTAAGAGAGTATGGTTTATGGATAGAACACAGGCTTTTTAAATGGAAAGATATACTTAAATCTCAGAACAAAACGTTCTCTCAAAACCAAACAAAACAAGCATTTATGATGTTTGGAAAATGGGAAATGAGATTGCTGTGATCAGAGGATTGAAGATAAATTATGCACAAGCACCCTGATACTCGAGGGTCTGGGTTACAAGAGAAAAACTTGTTGATTTCTCCTCTTGAGACAATAGACATACATAGGATTAACTGAGTATTTTTTGTTGTTTTTTTTTTTTTTAGATTTAGAAAGTCATTGGTTATGTTAATGGTGTACAATTGTTAACTGTTTCTTGTTTCATCCTGCAGTTTGAAGGCATAGAAAGACAGGAAGGAAGAAACCATCAATTTCTTATGGAGTTGAGACTTTTCTTATTTTCAGTAGCACATGGCTATTTTATCAACACTGGTTTGGTTCCAAAGCTCATCACCCAAAAGTCATATCGACTGATATCTGACTCTTCTACATTTTTAAGATATATCTGACAGCATTTGTTCCTGTCAAAAATAAACGTGTTTTGAAATGAATAATCAGCTACAGGTGTTTTTTTTTAGATAGCTAACACTGGCTCAAATCTATTGCTGTACCTTTCTTATTGCTTTGGCCCAGTTTAATGTCATTGAAAGTGATCACTTTCAATTATGTTTGAAGCTCTTTTATTGTGCACCCAATTAATTAAAATATCAAGTTTAAACAATTTATGTAAAAAGAGAGATGGAGATCTAGCCTCTACTGCATTTTATGGAATGCTGGTGGATGACCCAGCTCGCCTGGAGGCCAGATGGTGCTACTGGGCTGCTGTGGACCAGCAGCATCAGCATCGCCTGGGAACTTGTTAGAAATTCAAACACCCAGGCGCACTCGAGACCTGCTGAATCAGAAATTCTGAAGGTGGGCTGGAAATCAGACTTTTTCAGGTCTTCTAGTTGATTCTGAATTTCAATCAAGTTTGAGAACCACTGGTTTAGAGTAATGGGAAAACTTTGAGCCTCACCCATGGTAGGACCAGCATTAATTCACTAACTTGAGACTGTTTCTGTTAAATTGAACAGGAAAGTAAATACTAGGTTGGGGAAGTGACTACAATCCTTAGGGGTTGGAACACAGAGAAAGACCTCCCAGAGGGGCAAAGATTGAATGGTAGCAGTGAAGAGAAATGGATAAGGGAGAAAGCTAGTTCCAGAAAGATACAAATTTTATGATGCCATGTATACAAAGTTTAAAAGCATGAAAAGCAATCATGTATTAATTATGGATTCACATATATGGTAGTAAAAGGCATGCATAGGAGGCATGCATGCTTATGTACCATGCAAAAAGGCATATATGAGAATGATAAACACTGTACTTAGGATAGCGGTTACATCTCATGGAGCAGGAGAGAAGAGAATTCAGTTGGAGAGGGTACTCTTAGTTTTCTATATCTTCATAATAAAGTACCACAAAGTGGGTGGCTTAAAACAATAAAAATTATACTCTCACTGTTATGGAGGCCACAAGTCTGAAATCAAGTTGACGCCATGACCACACTCCTTCCATAGGGATAGGAAAGAATTCTCCTTGCCTCTTCTAGATTCCGGTGGCTCCTGGCGTTCCTGGACTTGTGGCAGCATAACTCTAATCTCTGCCTCCATTCTCATATGACTTCTTCTTTGTGTCTTTCCCTCACCTTTCTCTTGTAAGGACACCAGTCATTAGATTTAGGGCTCACCTAAATCCAGGATAATTTCATCTTGAGTTCTTTAAATATCATCTGCAAAAACCCTATTTCCAAATAAGGTGACATTTACAAATAATGGAGATTAGGACTTTGAGACTTCTTTTTTGGTGAATAAAATTCCACCTACTACAAGGACATAGAGGGCTTCAATTGTACTTACAATGTTATATTAAATATTTCTTAAGTAGTATGGTGGGTACATGATGTAGTCTCTATACTTTTGTGTAGGTCTAAAATATTTCCTAAAAAAATGACAAAATATTAAAAGAGGAAAGGGAGAAAATGGATCTAATATCTAGAAGCCATTTAATGAAAATGCAGTCTTAGTTGACCAGAACAGAGGACCAGAGAAGGATAAAAGCCAGGGATTTGAAGGTAGAAAACCCTGTTTCTACATTTACATAAGGCTGCCTAGGTTCTCTCTAGTTAGCGTTAATGCTTTCTTTTATATTCTGTGCTAGCACATCTCATATTCTAACTAATGTTGCCATTTTTTATTGGTGTAACTACTCCCCCACCCCTTTGGGCATCTCATAGTTTGTGAAATTCTGAATAATTGTACCTTAAAAGGATTTACTTATTCTTTCCCAAAGTACAAAGCACTGTTTTCTCCTTTTTAGATCTATTAAAGTGAAATAAACATAATGCATCCACAACACCCTTTTATTCTGTTATCAGTGTTGACATTTTAAAATGCATTATGTAGTATTCCATATGGCTAGAACCACATGGTGAGACAGAAGGCACAGAGGCCATTGTCAGCATTATTTAAGTGGAAAGGGCAGTCCAAGTAAACAACTATCTGTGTAGTGTGATTGGAAGACCCTCAATTTGTTCCTGATTGCTTAGGGTTTATGGCGTGCCAGTTGTCAAATATAGAATTAAGTTGGTGCAAAAGTAATTGTAGTTTTAGCATTGTTGAAATTTGTCGTTTGACAGTGGAATATATCCTTAAATAAATGTGGTTATGTTACACATCATTTTAATGTGTAATTCTCACTTTATGTTTTTGCTAATGACTTATTACTTACTGTTTATTTTATATTTATTTTAGACTATGGAAGTGATGTTGAACAAAAAGCAAATTTGAGCAATTTTCTTATTCGAGTTCAAAATGGGCTGTAAAGCAGCTGAGACAACTCACAACATCAACAATGCATTTGGCCCAGGAACTGCTAACACACGTACAAGTGCAGTGGTGGTTCAAGAAGTTTTGCAAAGGAGACAAGAGCCTTGAAGATGAGGAGTGCAGTGGCCAGCCATCAGAAGTTGACAACGACCAATTGAGAGCAATCATCGAAGCTGATCCTCTTAAAACTACACAAGAAGTTGCCGAAGAACTCAAGGTCAACCATTCTATGGTCACGGGGCATTTGAAGCAAATTGGAAAGGTGAAAAAGCTTGATAAGTGGGTGCGACATGAGCTGACCAAAAATTTAAACAAGATTGTTGTTTTGAAGTGTCATCTTTGAACCATTTCTTTATCAGATTATGACGTGCGACAAAAAGTGGATTTTATAGGACAACTGGCAATGACCAGCTCAATGGTTAGACTGAAAAGAAGCTCCAAAGCACTTCCCGAAGCCAACTTTGCAATAAAAGGTCATGGTCACTGTTTGGTGGTCTGTTACCAGTCCGATCCACTACAGCGTTCTGAATCCCAGCAAAACCATACCATCTGAGAAGTATGCTCAGCAAATCTATGAGATGTATGGAAAACTGTAATGCCTGCAGCTGACATTGCTCAACAGAAAGGGCCCAATTCTTCTCCACGATAATGCCTGACTGCATGTCACACAACCAACGCTTCAAAAGTTGAACAAATTGGGCTACGATGTTTTGCTTCATCTGCCATATTCACCTGACCTCTCGCCAACTGACTACCACTTCTTCAAGCATCTTGACAACTTTTTGCAGAGAAAACACTTCCACAACCAGCAGGATGTGGAAAATGCTTTCCAAGAGTTCATGGAATACCGAAGCATGGATTTTTACACTACAGGAATAAACAAACTTATTTCTTGTTGGAAAAAAATGTGTTGATTGTAATGGTTCCTATTTTGATTAATAAAGATGTGTTTGAGCCTAGTTATAATGACTTAAAATCCATGGTCTGAAACCACAATTACTTTTGCACCAAACTAAATATTTCTCTTAGACCCTGTCAAGAGAGGTACTTGTTTTAAACTTATGCTTTAGAGTCCCCTGTTGGCTCTCTTCCTGGTATGTCTTCCCACGGTGCTGGAGCCCACTTTGTGGGTCCACAGGAATATATGTACACTCAGAGTTCTCACTCACTCCACTTCATCCTCAAGACACTTGACACCCCTGAATTCTTTACTCAAATGGTTCCAAGCCTGCTTCCAGCACCTGCATGCTTATCTACATTGGATCTCTCCTTTTGAGGACTAACTGCACTGTTAGTGTATGTACTCCCAGCTGGCTGTGGAGTGGCTCTACATGAGAAACAGGTGAAGAATGAGTTGTGTTGTCCACAGGCCCACAGGTGAACCCCTTTATTGTAAGGACTGGAACTCAGAGTGGGAAGAGGAGGGTACAGGGCCAGGGCCTGGAGGGGTGGTGGTAGCTCTTCCCACATTGATGGTGCAGAAGGTAGAACAGTCCAGGAATTCTAAATTCAATCCTGACATTCCAGGTCATTATAAAAGTATATTTGTTATGGAAGGAGATGTATAGTTTATTTAACAGTTATTAGTTGATTTAAATATCTCAAATAATAAATATATGGCAGGTAGGCCTCTAATTGAAGTCTTGCTCTGAACCCTGCAAATTTTACAAATGTTAACAGGTGAGCCATGTTAAATATTTGGTCTACTTCCTCCTCCATGGGCTTTTGGTCCTTTATGTTTTGTGCTTCTGCTTCATGCTAACCACATGACTAGGTTAGAGAAACCAGATGGGCTCTGTTTGTGCATTTGTCCCACCACCATTGTCCTAACTATGGCATTCTCCATATGAGACTTCCCTTATAATATGGAGAAGTATTATAAATACTTAAACCATAGAGCTCAAGGAATCAGAAAGGTCCATTTCTGACAAATGGACTACATGGGCTCTCTGGCTCCATTTTGGGGCTACTACTGGTGTCTAACAGGCATTGAAACTTGTTACAGCTATGACGTTGCCATTCCTATGTCATCAACAGAGTCTGGCCACATAATGGTAGTTGTTGGGTCCAATTTCTGCCACATTTTGGGGTAACTAGGACACTTACACTCAAACAAGGGCATACATGGTGAAGGAGACCTAAGAGTACACTAATAGCCATTGCACTGAATGACCATTTCTTGCTCCTTTTCATAAGTGTGCTGCTGGCATTTTCAAGAGGTATAATGGCCTTTTAAAGAATTGACTAATAAAGAGTATTAGAAGTTATACTTCTGGCATAATAGCATGAGGAGCTCTGTGGATCCTTTACCTAGTGAAACTGGTAAAAAATATATGTATTTTAAAACCCAACCAGTCGAATTCTCTAAACATGGCCCCAAGGACATACAGCAAGCACAGAAACATTAATTCAAGAAAATATACTGAAACTTGGTAAGAACAATGAGAGTCTATGTAGTTGAGCCAAGACCTGTATCCTCTTCCCCCACTTCTATGTCGGAAAAATGGAATCTCCACTCCAGACTGGTGTAGCCAAGAAAAGAGGGCTCCCTCTCACTTCACCTCTAGAGTAATCTTTCCAGAAAGGGCAGAACACTAGCATTTCTCATCCTTCTCCCACCTACCTTTTGCTGAGGCTGAGTTCTAGGTAGGTCCAGTCTAGAGGTAGAGGCTCTCATTTTCCATGCAGCCTCCACTCATATAAGGTGGAGGATCTACCTCAGACAAAATGTTGCTGAGAATATTTTGCCCCCAGTTGAACAAGAGGTTCCACACTAGGAGAGGCAAACCAAGAAAGCCCGAAGCTAATTCCCCACTCCACTGAATGCTCGGCTTTGAAAGTAGGAGTGTTATTGAGAAGCACACCATTGTTCCCAGATCCAGATCAATAGTTCAGAGATTTTGCCCAGGTAAAAAAAGCAGGCCACAAAACAGAGAGCTCTGTATCTCTTCCCAAAGGAAAGTAATCCATTTACAACAGAGTAGGAGAAAGTTGAATCCTACGGTTCTCTCAAATATAATGGAGTTTGTGGTTAAAAGCAATTAGGAGAAAATCAATACAATGATTAGAGTAAAAACTAAACTATAGAGAAGCTAGTTTACCAAAAAGGACCAGGAAAAGAATCAACTACGAAGAACCCTCTTAGGATCAGAATAAAACTCAAACACAGCTTAAAAACTATCTTTTTAAAGGAGCATAAATTTAACTGGATCAGTCTGTTGGGCAATTTATGCCCTGCCCAGCAATTTATGACGATTAACAGCTGGTCAGGGAAAAAGACATTCAAAGGAAACCGCGGCAAAACCATTGTCATCCCAGGGTGACTATGAGTATACCCAAACCTGTACTCTCTGAGGAGGAACATCAGAGGTTTCACACTTT
Organism: Mirza zaza; assembly: GCA_008750895.1. NCBI lineage: Eukaryota > Metazoa > Chordata > Mammalia > Primates > Cheirogaleidae > Mirza > Mirza zaza. Next base: position 40,428 of record VSMD01116238.1, on the reverse strand, counting down.
GGAGGAGGGGGAATAGAATTCACGAAAATAATCCAACCAGTCACTAAACAAATAAAAAAGCGTAACAGTAACAAGCCCCAAGAGAGGGGGCTGAACCAATACCCAGAGTGTTAATGTGGAGAGCTACTGCACTTGGGTTTTCAGAAAGATTTCTCCAAAGATTAGGATAGAAAGAAGTTTATTTACCTTTTCCTAGGTGGAGATAGGGCTGGAAAAAGTGAAAAAAACAGAGAGAAGATTTGCATGGCAAGGCACTCAAAACAGAAGGGAGGTGCCCATCAGAGGCCAAGAGGCTGGTCGGTTTTTATGGGGACAAGGAGAAAAAAAATAGTGTTTGCTGTAAGACACTGCTGCATCCACTCCTTTCTTTTTACTTGGTGACAAGATGATAACAGAAGCAGCGACAGGATGTCAAAGTTCAAGAGTTGGCTCTTCTGCCTTTCCTTGGAGAAGGGATTATTGCAGGAGATGTCAGTCTGCACACGAGATATGGCAGAGGCCTGAAACGTGCACCCTGCTGTTCACTCAGGAACTCTGTAAAAACAGATGCTCAAAAGCCATTTTAAAGGAGAAAGATTTACATCTCTTTTCCATCTGTCCAGGTCTTTTCAGAAGTTGTGCAAAACAGAACTCCTGCAGGGTGCCTGTTAGTGAGAGAACTCATGGGACTAATCTTTAACTGTTACTAGGAAATTGAGGGATTAGGTATGTTCCTGTTAATTTTGCGAGGCCACCCCTTTCACAGAGTTGCTGCAATATATTGTCTAAAATGTGCTGTTTCTCACACACAAAAAAAAATTATGAGACATGAACAGAAATATGAAAGCCTAACCCTGGTCTTGATCTACTATTCACTCTATTGGCAAGAGAAGGATCTTGCCCCCTAAAGAGGAAGAGATGGTCAAAACTGCAACACTGGACACATGAAATCAAACTGAAGCTTACTGATGAAATATACAATCCTCAAGGAGGACATAGCGTGCCATGCAGGGCCGCATGAGGGTTGCATTCAGGAACAGAGTGAACAAGCAGGGACTATGGAGGCAGGCTTCATAGTAAAAGAGACTGAGGTAACCCCAAGTTTTGACAGGAAGATGTGATTTGTTTGTTTGAATAACTTTTCAGCCTGTAAGGAAATGAAGTCATTTAGGCTAAGGACTGAGTGGAGTATAGCTGGTGCTAATGGAAAACACCTAAACTCTATAAAATAATTTAAAAAGCTTTATTCTGAGCCAAATATGTGTAACCGTTGGTCCAGGGATCCATACCCAAGAAGCCATGAGTAAGTGGTCCCAAGGTGGTTGGGATACAGTTTGGATTTATACATGTTAGGGAGACAGGAATTGCAGGTAAAATCATAATCATACATGGAAGGTATATTAATACATTGGTTTGGCCTGAAAAGGCGGGACATCTTCAAATCTTGAAGGGGGGCGGTGTTACAGGTTACAGGTGGGTTCAAAGACTCTTTGATTTGTAATTGGGTAAAGAAATAAAGCTTTCTAAAGGCTTGGAATGTTTTAAGGAAGTCTTTTAATCAGAGACGAGCCACACAGTCAAGTGATCTGTTAATCAAATTGATGGCCTGCAGGTGTGATTTTTAAGGCATGGCCTTGGCTCCTGTTAATAATGTAGTATCTGTTGTGACAAACAGTTTTGTCAGTCTTATGATCTCTGTTTTCACATTAATGCTGGTCAATTGTGTCTAAACTCCAAAAGGCAGGGGTTAGGAGGAAGCGTGTCTGACCTTCCTTCTATTCATGGCCAGGAACTCAGTTTTAAGGTTTTTCTGGGGTCTTCTTGGCCAAAAGGGGGTCCATTCAGTTGGCATGAGGGCTTAGGATTTTAATTTTAGTTTACAATCCCCTGGCTGATAGGGGAGCCAGCTTGGTGGAGAGGCTTTCCTGCTGGATAGGAGACATATGGGGAAAGAGTAAAGGAAATCCTGGCTAGAGGCTTTTGAGGCCATATGAGGCTAAATGATGTCAAGACAGCACATGAAGTTTTAGGCCTTGCAATATAAACCCATACACTGGATACACTGGGATAAAAGTGGTCAGAATAAATTAGCTGGCCCTCCGTTGAAGTCCCTGTACATACAGTGCAGCAGGGTAGTAGGTGAGAAATTGTGACTGGCTGGAGGATAAGTAGAAAAGGTCACTGCTGCAGGCTAAGTAGAAAAGATACCACACATTGAGCAGTTAGGATCATCTTTGGGGCCCGAGGACACTTCTCTTTTGCCACAGTTTTACATGAGGCACCCATAAAAGATCAGGCTAAGAACATGGAAAGGTTCCCAGCAATTAAGTCAAATCCAAACACAATGTACTGCCAGAACAAAGAGAAGATATTTTGAAGTTGATGATAGCCTACCTTCAGGAGGAGAAAAACCACCAAAGAATGAAACTGGCTTATTGACTTCCATTTAAAAATTCATTAAAGGAATCACACCCAAGAGAGAGAAAATCCTTCAAAACAGAGTAGAATTGGACATGATATAGATAATAATTTAATCACATCAACACCAAGAGCAGGAGAAAGCCTAACAAATGTCTTGAAATCTGGTGGTTATGAAATGATAAATCGGTACATAAAACAAAATGTAAAATTAGAAGATATTCCTCTCTCTGGCAGTCTCCCAAGGACTACATTGCTAGAAACTGTATTTTCTCCTGTCTTTAACTTTTTTCCACTAGGGAATATTAATAAAAATGATACAGATTCTCCAGGACAGGCCGTGAAAGCTGAAAAGACAGTAAAATAACTTGCTATGGAACAGATGGATAAAATCACTACAGGTATTACAGTAGCAACCAATGGAACACTTTCTTCAAGTCAAGAAGTTCAAGTGAAGCTATCAATAAATAATGGGTTAGAAGAAGCAGAAGAAACAGTTCATTGCATATTCCACCCTTTAAGCACCAGTAATTCCAGATAGTGGTTATTCATTAGCTCATGCAGAGGCCACCTATGAATAAAAGTAGAAAGTATTTAACCCCTATTATTTCACTGAGCATATTCCATCACCGACAGAAAAACAACTAAATAGGAAATCTGCTCTTTTATTGAAAACAAGAAGCATACCAGAATTCTGACTGTTTTTAGACCTGGATAAAACACTACTGCACTGCAGTCCATCCAAATGAGCAAGCCACTTCACTTACTTTTCCAATCCTTTCCAAGATACTATTTATCAGGTTTATGTGAGATTAATACCACGCTTCAGAGAATTCTTGAAATGAATTTCTCAGAGGTATATGCCTTCTAAGAAGGTATATACAGACAATTTACTGAACATATTAGACTTGAAAGGCAACTGGTTAGTCACAAGCCTTTCTGTGAACTTTTTTGTGTACAAGGAAACTATATAAAAATACAATAATTTACAACTCATCACAAAACTTTGCATATCAGAATTCTAATGGAATACCTGTAGGAAGATGGTTTATAGATGTAAATGTCAATGAATGACTTAAACTGATTTCATTTTTGGAGAACCTTATAGAATTGAATATAGATATGTGACCTCATATCAGAGACAGATTTCGCTTTAATATGATTTGCTGTCACCAGATTAAACACAAAGACTTGTCAAATCATGGAAGGGAAAGAAAATTCAGGGCCCTTTGTACTAACACAAAAATAGTGTCATTACTTTTGAAAGTTTTTCATTTTATACCCCATCTTGCGTTTCTTCTTTGGAGTCTAATAGCAATAAATATTTACAGAAATCCTTCTCAGATTAAAGACATAAAACGGAGAAGTCTTTGGAACTAGTGTAACCTTTGGTAATTTTTTTATGTACACAATATCTGCAGTTTCTAAAAATTTCTATTTCTGCCACAGCAGTTTGACCCATCGTTAAACAGGATTTTATAATAAAACAGAGACAAAAATGAACTTGCTTTCTCTCTGTTTTGTGCTCTGAGTGGGTTTGAGGCCACTTTTCTGCTACTTTAAGATTCTCATCTTAACATAAATTGCCAGTAAAAGTTGTTTTATTTTTCCTGTGTTTCATAACCTTTTTACATTTTTTTTTTTTTTTGAGACAGAGTCTCACTTTATTGCCCAGGCTAGAGTGAGTGCCATGGCGTCAGCCTAGCTCACAGCAACCTCAAACTCCTGGGCTCAAGCAATCCTGCTGCCTCAGCCTCCCAAGTAGCTGGGACTACAGGCATGTGCCACCATGCCCAGGTAATTTTTTTCTATATATATTAGTTGGCCAATTAATTTCTTTCTATTTATAGTAGAGATGGGGTCTCGCTCTTGCTGAGGCTGATCTCGAACTCCTGAGCTCAAAGGATCCGCCCACCTCGGCCTCCCAGAGAGCTAGGATTACAGGCTTGAGCCACCGCGCCCGGCCCCTTTTTACATTTTTTACCTGTGTTAAATTAGAATTTTATTATGTATTCCTTTTAGTCAAGACCCTTCATAGTTTTTGGAATTAGTCAATTTTTATTATGCATTTGAATGTCACTTTGTGCTTTGTCTACCTGCATATTGCATATTTGTTTTAAATACATTCTCTACTTTTAGTCCATGTAAATTTCATTTAGAAAAATATGCGTTTGTATTTTGTTTTTGTAATATTCTACTGTAGGTGAAATCTTGCAAAAAATCAAGAGACTAATTTAGAACAGATATATGGATGACTGCTACTTAAAATATTTAAACCATTGTGATGGTATGTATCCCAAATGGCACTATCTTGCCATGGGACACAAATTTAATGGATAAAAGTATACTTCAAACTTCACTGTACTCACCAATCTCTGAGAAGAATGAATGTGGCCACATCTTGGGCTTGATTTGGTTACTGCTGCCCTTAGTTTTCTCCAGGAATGAGGTATTGAGCACAGTAACTCAGTATTTTTAGTTATTTTGCATAAGCTGGTAGTACATTATATACTCTTAGTTATAATTAATTTAAAACTCTGTGTAACAGTCTTGGCAACTAAAAATACCTATAATAATCCTGAGGCACGACACTCTCTAAAGCCACCAATGAAGTTAATATGCTCTCATAGAGATTTTCTATGCTATATGAAAATAGTCTTTAAGGCTTGGTTCTCTAATACAGCTACCATAAGAGGTTAATCTTTTTATAGGAGCATGTAATCTACATTAGGGGAGGCTTTTTAATGGAAGATATAATTTATAAAAGTATGCTTTGCATCCTATATTCATTAACTTGCCTCAGGCTCAGAATATTTTTTTATAAAGGATGTCAAAATGATGGCATTTTTTCTAAAGAGAAGTTTGATATTTTATTTGCTTGTTAAGAACGTACAGTATTGGAAATTAAAGGTAGACAACTAATAATTGAGGAGTATGTCAGTTAATTTTAATGTATATTACTGGTTTATTTGTACAACTTATTATATATATTATATATGCAGCTTAATTTTCAAATGTATCTTTTGAATAAGGAAGTCTTACTAAGACAACATTTAGGTTTTGTATTGCTTATTTTCAAAGCATGAGATATGTCCATTTTTAGTGTATTAATGAAGATTTTAACTTTCCATCAAGTTAAGTGTTTTCTTACTATAGTATCTATTGTATATCTAGTTAGCATGTTTTGTCACTGAACTGTTTAAAAATTTAGCCTATAGACCATGCTTGTTTTATGGAAAATTCTTATTCACTTAAAAAAATCATGGTAGATTTTCTGCAAAAACATCCAAAGTATTTGCAATTCAGAAGAGTGATTTTTTTTTTTACACAAGAAAAGATATTTTGCTTGTAGGAAATAATACTATAAATTTACTTTAATGAGAATATTTGAAATGTATTTATCTTGAAGACATCTGGTCTTTTATCTTCTTTCTTGAAATAAAACATAAATAATGTTTAAAAAAAGAAACTGCCTCTGAGAGCAACCAGATGTCAGATTTAATAAACAAGGACTTCAAATGAGCCATTCTAAGTATGCTCAAAGAACTGAAGAAAGCACAATTAAAGAAGTAAAGGTTTTAATTTGCATTTCCATGATGATTAATGATGTTGAGCATTTTTCATATGTTTGTTGGTCACTTTTTTTTCTTTTGAAAAATGTTTGTTTATGTCTTTTTGCCAACTTTTTAATGGGGTTATTTGGTTATTTGCTTTTTCCTTACTGATTTATTTGCGTTCCTTATAGATTCTGGATATTAGTCCTTTGTCAGATGTGTAGTTTGTGAATATTTTCTCCCATTCCATAAGTTGTCTGTTTATTTTGTTGATTATTTCATTTGCTGTGTAGAATATTTTTAGTTTAATTAAGTCTTATTTATTTATTTATTGCTGTATTTGCTTTTGGGTCATAAATTCTTTACCTAGGCCAATGTTGAAGATAGTTTTTCCTAAGTTTTCTTCTAATTTTTGTATGGTTTCAGGTCTTACATTTAAGTCTTTAATCAATCTACCATTATTAAAAAGTCAAAAAACAATAGATGCTAGCACAGATGCAGTGAAAAGGGAATGCTTATACACTGTTAGTAAGAATGCAAATTACTATAACTTCTATGCAAAACAGTATGAAGATTTCTCAACTAAAAATAAATCTACCATTTGATCCAGCAACCCCACTTCTGGGGATGTACTCAAAGGAGGAGAAGACATGTTATTAAAAAAAACACCTGCACTTGTATGTTTATCACATTTGCAATTCACAGTTGGAAAGATATAGAATCAGCCTAAGTACCCATCAACTGATAATTGGATAAAAAATGTGAGATACACATACACATACACACCATAAAACACCACTCAGCCATGATAAAGAATGAAATAATGTGTTTTGCAGCAACTTGGATGGAACTGGAGATCATTATACTAAGTGAAGTAACCCAGGAACAAAAAAACACTTATAAGTAAGAGCTAAGCAATGGTTATGCATGGTCATACAGAGGGCCATAATGAACATTGGAGACTCAGAAGGGGGTGGTGGGGGCTGTGGGATGAAAAATTACCTTTGGGTACAATGTACCCTATTTAGGTGACAGGTACACTAAAAGCCTAGACTTCACCACTATACAATCCATCTATGTAACAAAAAACCATTTGTACCCCCTAAGTCTATTAAAATAACATGATAAATAAATAAATAAGCTGGGAGACACATACACACAAAAAAAGAAGTAAAGGAAGGTATGATGACAATGCCTCATCAAATAGCAAATATCAATGAAGAGGTAGAAATTATTTTTTAAAAATGAAAATTCTGAAGTTTATAAACTAAAATACTAAAATGAAAAATTCATTAGAGGAGTTCAACAATGGATTAGAACTGTCAGAAGAAAGAATTAGCAAATATACCCTCATAATAGAGATAAAAAGAATAAGTACAAATAAACAGAGACTCAGAGAAATGTAAAACAATATCAGGTGCACCAACATGTATTTAATGAGAGTGCTAGAAGGCTGGAAGGGGGATTAGAAATTAGAAGAAAAAATATTTGAAGAAATAATGGTTGATTGTTGAAAAACTTTAATATACATGTTCAAGAAGCTCAGCTTCCTCAAAGTAGGATAAATGCAAAGATATACCAAATAGACATCATAGTAAAAAGGGGGAAATCCAAAATCCAGAAGAAAATTTCAAAATCAGCAAGAGAAAACAACTTATCACTTACAAGGAAATCCCAAAAATATTAAGCTAACTGCCCATCAGAAACAATGGAGGCCAGAGGCCGTGAGATAAATATTTAATGTTCTCAAAGAAAAAAACCCATGAACCAAAATTTTATATACATCAAAGCTATCTTTCAAAAATAAAGGCAAAATAAACATGTCATAGAAGACCAAAAATTTGCAGGATTTGTTGTTAGCACATCTGCCAGACATAAATAATAAAGGAATTTCTTTTCAAGCTTATAGTGTGTGTAACCTCAGATGATAATGTGAATCCATACATACCAAAAGGAGCACCAGTAAGAGTAATTATGTAATTACAGTATAAAAGACTACATAAATGCATATTTATTTTTTCTTCTCTTAACTTATTTAAAAAGAAATTGTATAATACAATATGTATATAATATATTGTTTGGCCTATTACAAATAGAGATGTAATATATTTGCTAATGATAGTACAAAGGTGTAAGGTGGGAGCAAAGCCGTATTGAGCTAAGGAAATGACTCCAGATTGTATCTTGAATTTGCAGGAACGAATGAATAAAAACAGCTAAGATGAATCATAAGGTTAATACAACAAAAGCTATAAATATATACTTAGTCTCTCATCTTCTCTAAGATTCTTTAAGAGGCATAAAATTATATAAAGTAATTATAAAAATGTATTTTTGACTTTGTAACATACACACACACATACATATATATATATAACATGCATAACAGTAATATTGCAAAATAGAGTAAAGGAAATACAGTTATATAGAAATAATGTTTCCATATCTAATGGAATAAGTTAGTATAAATCTGAAGCTGATTCTGAAAAGTTAAGGTGTATATGGTAAGTCCCAGAGCAAGCACTAAAAAAATAATAGCAACAAAAACAAAAAAATAAACTCAAAAAATATAATGAAAATGTAGAGTCTGACTCCTGCTTAAAAACATGTGTGATTTTTCAGGCCATAGGCAATTATAAAAGCTTTACTTGGCAGACCTCAAGGGAGAAAGCTGCATGCAATTACAAAGGCTTTACTTGGCAGACCTCACAGGAGAAAGCTGCTCTTCCCACACCAGACTTGTATAATCAGTATGTTGCAGTCTCTGAAGAGAGTTGCTGTCAAGGAACCAGGTCCCCTGGCCAGCCATGCTCTTACACGTGGCTGCATTTTTAGCCCAGTTGCCTCCATTTAGAGCCCTTTTTTCAGGTGCCATTGGCAGAGGCCTTCCTTGGACACTTTGCTGAAATCTCCTTTGTGGAGGGAGAAGGGAGGATCCTTCGAGTTACTTTTACTTTATTTCAAATATGTACTCAGTACCTTTCTACTCCTAGCCCTTCTTTCTTTTCCACTCCCCAGCCCCTGGGTCCATAAAACTTCAAGAGTATTTTATTCAAAGCCTCTCATTAGCGAGACAACCTCCACATCTCTGCTCATCCATCTGAGCCTTGACCTGTGCTCTTCCATGGGCAAAAAATGGAACAGAAGGGAGTCAGCACTTTGTCCAAATTAGTTTTTTGCTTATCTTATTGTATAATAGTGATTACAGCCTTGACTGTTCCCTTCATTTTGACTTGTTGTTTTAAGCATCTACTCTGACACCTACAGCTCAGCTCTCTTTCCAGCTCAGCTGAGCTCCTGACAAATTGGAAGTAGTCAATTAGCCACAATGGCATCCTGGAAAAGCAAAAAGTCTGCAGATCCTACACGGTCCTTGTCTTAGTCTGTGTTGTACTGCTATAACAGAATATCACACACTAGATATTAATAATTTATAAAGAACAGAGTTTTATTTCTTACAGTTCTGGAGTTTGGGAAGTCCAAGATTATGGGGCCACATCTGGCAAGGAGCTTCTTGCTGCATCATAACATGGTTGAAGACATCACATGGCAAAAGAGAGCAACAGATCAAACAGTCTCAAGCCCTTTTATAAGTGGCATTAATTCATTCATGAGAGTGGAACCCTCATAACCTAAACACCTCCCATTGGGCCCTGCCTCCCAGCAGTGTTTTATTGGGGATTAAGTTCTGAACACATGCTTTTTGGGAGACACATTCAAACCACAGCATTTCACCCGGACCCCCCAAATTTGTGTCCTTCTAACGTGAAAAATACATTCATTCCATCCCAATAGCCCCAAAGTCTTAACTCATTCCAGCACCAACTCAAAAGTCCAAAGTCCTGGCCGGGCGCGGTGGCTCACGCCTGTAATCCTAGCACTCTGGGAGGCCGAGGTGGGCGGATCGTTTGAGCTCAGGAGTTCGAGATCAGCCTCAGCAAGAGCGAGACCCCATCTCTACTATAAATAGAAAGAAATTAATTGGCCAACTAATATATATAGAAAAAATTAGCCGGGCATGGTGGCACATGCCTGTAGTCCCAGCTACTTGGGAGGCTGAGGCAGCAGGATGGCTTGAGCCCAGGAGTTTGAGGTTGCTGTGAGCTAGGCTGACGCCATGGCACTCACTCTAGCCTGGGCAATAAAGTAAGGCTCTGTCTCAAAAAAAAAAAAAAAATTAAAAGTCCAAAGTCCGAAGTCTCTTCTAAATAAGATACGAGTGAGACTCAAGACACAATTCATCTTGAGGCAAAATCTTCTCCAGCTGTAAGCCTACGAAATTAAACAAGTTATCTACTTCTAAAGTACAATCATGAAACAGGCATAGGATACATATTCCCGCTCCAAAAGGGCGCAATAGGAAAGAAGGAAGAGGTAACCTGGTCCCAAGTAAGTCTAAAACCCAAAAAGGAAAACAATATGAAATCTTAAGATGCCAGAATAATCTCGTTTGACTCCATGTCCTACATCTTGGGCACACTGGAGTGGGAGTTGGTTCTCCAAGGCCTCAGCAGCCCTTCCCTTATTGGCTTTGCTGAGATCAACCAACACAGCAACTCTCATGGGTCGGAGTCTCCTGCTTGCAGCTTTCCCAAATGAAATTGCACACTGATGGCCATACGGTTCTGGAGTCTCAGGGGCTGCCCCACTCCTACAGATCCACTGGGCATTGCCCTAGTTGGGGCTCTCTGTAGTAGCTCCACCTCTGTGACAAGTCTTTTTCTAAGCTCCCAGGCTGTCTGCAACATCCTTTGAAATCTAGGTCGAGGCCACTATGTCCTCACAGCTCTTGTATTCTGCACACCTGCAGAATTAGTACCATGTGGATGTCATCAATGTTTATGGCTTGTACCTTTTGAAGTGATGGGACAAGCCACATCTGGGCTTACTTAAGCCATGGTTGTGGCAGCCAAGGGGTGCCATATAGTAGTTTGGGGAGCACCAAGGTTGTGCAGGGAAGGGAATGAATGCTTAGGTCCTATGGCCACCTCCCTGGAAAGCTTACCCTCAAAATCCTTGCTTGCCTTGAAGATCTCTGAGATGCATTTGGGGTCATTCTCCCCCTGTCTTGATGAATAGAACCTAGCTTCCTTCTATCCATGTTAACCTCTTTAGCCAATGGTTACTTGGTGAGATCCTTAGCATTCTCTCCCAAACATTCCTTTTTATTCTTTACATGGCCAGGCTGAGAGTTTTCCAAATCTTTCCATTCTGCTTCCCTTTCAATTATAAATTCCATCTTTAAGCCATTTTTCTTTTTTCTCATTTTACTGTAAGTAGCCAAAAGAAACCATGCAGCACCTTGAAAACTTTGCTGTTTAGATATTTCTTCTGCCAGATAGCTCTGCCTTCCACAAAGTCCTAGGACACAGACACAATTCTGGCAGGTTCTTTGCCACTGTATAGCAAGGATGACTTTTACTCCAGCTTCCAATATGTTGTTCCTCATTTCCATCTGACACTTCATTAGCATGGCCTTTGCTGCCCATATTTGTACCAATAGTCTGATTATGATTAATCATAACTTCTCTAAGAAGTTTCAGGTTTCACTACATTTCTTGTCATCTTCTGAGCCCTCATAAGAATCACCTTTAACACCCTATTCCTGGCAATATAGGCCTTTTCTAGCCTGTTCCTCCAAAATCCTCCAGCTTCTGCTCATTAATCAGCTCCAAAGCCACTTCTACATATTCAGGTATTTGTTGTAGCAACAGCCCCACTTCTCAGTACCAATTTTCTGTCTTATTAATAGTTCATTTTGTGTTGCTATAACAGAATACCACAGACTAGGTAAGCTGAGAAGTCTAAGGTTAAGGGACCACATCTGGTGAGGGACTTCTTCTGGTGTTATAACATGGCAGAAAGCATCCGGTGGCAAGAGATTGCAGCAGATCAAACTTGCAGCTTCTTATAATCAGTCTTAATCCATTCATGAGGGAGGAGTCCTCATGACCTAAACACCCCCTACTAGGCCACACCTCCCAACAGTATTGCATTGGGAATGAAGTTTCCAACATGTGCCTTTTGAGGGACATATTCAAACCATAGCAGTCCCCTTGGGAGATAGGAGCAGAGTCTGTAGGGCATATCAGGAAGGTGCTAATGGATTGTTTGCAAGAGTCAAAGTGTCCTAGGCACTTTGCTAACAATGTATATGTGTCTTGGGGAGTGCTAGAAGAAGCTATGGGTCATTCTTAGGAGATGTTAGTAGATTTTTATATAAACTTTTCAGTTCCAAGGGAGACCTTTATTCTTTCTCTTTAGTCCCTGACACCTCAGCTGAACTCACCTGGTTGGTCAGACAGGGGAGCCAACAGAGGGATTCAAAGAAAGCTAGGGAACAGTATCCTAGCCACTGCTTAGGACTCTCTGACAATGGGACCAGAGGTGGGGGTGGGGACTTGCTCACAAACTGATTAACTCTAAGTATGTCCCTTGTGCCAATAAACACCCTGCAGTGCAGCAAGCTGTTGAAACTTCGAGAGAAAGATTGAAGATTGCTTTTGCCATCTTCCCTGATGAGACCTTAGAAACTTAATCACATCCTCTCCAAAGGTAATTTTGCTGAAGTTAATAAGGGAGAGTGTCATGGTGTGGCGTGTGTTACCACTAACTTTCTCCTTTAGAGTGCCCCAACAGCAGCTGTTGGCAGGATAACAAAATGCGAACAGCAGCTGTAGCCATCTGGGTGCCATCCCCCTCCAGGGAAGCCCAGACTCTGCTTGAACAGGCCTGCCCTGTGTGCTCCCAGGAGTCCCAGACAAGAAACAGCTGTCCACCTCAGCCCATTGCTCCCCCCATTCTCTGCTCCCTCTCTCTCCCCAGAAAACTTATGGCCAAATCTAGGCAGGTGGCCCCACTGGGGTCTGCACGTTTGTAGCCCCTGTGACTGATGCAGGTCCTGTTCCCTCTGTTCCTCCCTGTAAGTCCAGGGAAAGACCAAAAGGCCTGACAGCTTTTGCCCAGCTTTCAAAATCAAACAAGACTAGACATTAAGCCAATGTTCTTTCTGACCATAGGTGGATGAGATTCCTATGCAAAGGTTAAGATTCAATAGAAAAGTGAAAAAGTTAAACTTCTTGGCCTTATAGGTATTATTTCATAGGTGATTGTGGTCTTCACAACCCCTGGTACCAAGATGAGGGCAAAGTAGATAATACCTTCTGGTTTGGAGTCTAAAGCCACCACCACAAAGACTCTTTCCCAAGCCCAACTATGGGTAAGTACCTGTGGGTCCCTATAAACCTCTATTTTTATGGCCCCCACTGCCGAGTGTCTTATTGATAAATTGCATATGTACGCCTCTGCTGGCATTCACAGTTAGGGCCACTTTAGAGGGGCATATGGAAAACTATAAACCTATCTGACTCATGGGTTACAGCTAATGTCATGGCCATTTGATCAGGCCATTGGAAAGCCTCAGATTGGCATATAAAACAAGCTCCCCAGTGGGGCCAAGTCATTTAGATAAAAATCATTTCTGCTCCTAATAAGCTTTTTGTTACCCATATCGGTGTTCACCAGAAAGACCTCTATGCTGACAAGGGAAAACACAATCAACAAGCAGACTGTACATGTTGGCTAAATGCAGGGACTAAAGTGCCCTCTGCTCCACAGCAAGGAGATGTGTGACAGATCACCTACTGAATCCACAAGAGGATGATGTATAAAAATTCAGACACCATCCCAGACTACGCCTATCCAGATGGACTGCTATTGAAGTCAGAAAATGACGAAGCAGCGTGGAAAATCTGTCCTTCCTGCCAAACCCTGGCCAAGGCTAAAAACGCTACCCAGGGACAGATACTCCGAGCCAATTATCCAGGACATTCTTAACAGGTTAATCACACATCTAGACAGTTTCACTGGATCCTGACTGCAGATGACACTTTTTTCAGTGTCTGTCTTAGTCATTCCTGTGTGTTCCACTGACTTGGACTACACTACTCAGAACCCGCAAAACTACATTTGTTTCCTGTTCAGGTTTCCCAAACATATTACATCTAATAATGTCTCCAGATTTGTGACCAAAACTACAGTTTTGGTCCATCAGTGGATATAATCATAGGGTATATGATAGACTGTCCATGCTTCATATCACCCTGAAACCACAAGAGTGATTGAGTAATTTAAAGGACAATTAAAGGACAGGTTTTAGCAGCTGGTGAGATGGGACAAGATAACCCCAGCTTGGACTACATATCTCAGGAAAGCAGTCTGGAATCTCAATGCAGCAATACTCTAAAGGGCATTTCTCATTTGTGCTATACATTTGATAAGGCTGTCTTCCTCCTTCCTTCCATTGTACACCCTTCTTTTACAGTATTGATACTTTAGCCTCTGTGGCAGGCCCTTCTACCTTTTTCTAAAAATCCAAATATATGGGAAATCAAAATGGCTATTAAACAGCAACAAAATGAGAGAAAGAATTTCAAAATCTTTTAAAATTTCAGAATTTTGTGCTACCCAATTCTTAATCATGATATGTTTTTCTGGTTATGGTATAAAAAATGTTTTTCTATAAAAAATGCTTTGTTCCTGTTGCACACACTCTTTCCGGACAAAGAGTTAAGATAAAAATTTTAAAAATGATTTTTAAAAATGTTAAGTTTTGCTTACTGTATGAGATGCCCCTGCAACAATAGAAAAACCCAAAACCCTGACACCTAGAGAGGTACAGGGGAGAGAGAAGGACATTAATTTTCTTTGTTTTTCAGAACTGCTCCAGAAAGTTTTCCCCTTTTCCTGAAAAACAAAAACAAACAAACAAACAAAACCTCTGGTAGTACTGCCTTTCCAAGGTACTCTGAGTGTTTCGGCTTCAGATTGACCACTGAGCCTATGATCATACCTGACAGTGCTGACTATGAGACAACTGTAGCTCCCCCATTTTTCATCAAGAAAAGACACCTCTGGTTGTTCTCCACACTCATGAAGCTGATAAACTGAGGTCATGGACAAACTAAACTGTTCAAAACTGACTGTCTCAGGCAATACATATAAAAGCAAGAACTACACTAAATTATTCAGACTGGGCTGAGGATCTTTGAGCAAGAGTTTCCACAATGTGAGTCCATACTGAAAGTTCTCTTAGCCTAACTGCTTGATTAGTATGTGTCCTACTTGGTATACCCTAATATTGTAAACTCTTTGTTTCCAGAAGCACTATGTGTGCCCTCTGGGATTGTATTTCTTATGTATGTACCCTGACTGGCATGATATCATCTCAGCCCTAAAAGCCATTCAGGTCAGCTTCAGTTTAATGGCCACAATTGTGCTGTGTCTGTATTGATGCCTCAGCCAAAGTAAAAAAAAAAAAATCATAGAGAAATTTTAAAAAGAAACCTCTTGGCTCTCTAACATGGACTCCAATGGGCTATTGGACATATTTTCCTAGCTTGACAATAGTTGGGGCTCATGGTTATGTTCAATTCTTCACACAAACCTCATCATGCTGCTTAAAGTGATTTTGAGCCTGGCCTTGGTCCACAGTTGTCTTCAAAGTAATTATTAGATTATTATCACAGGCCTTCAAAGTCTACTTTATTTAGGCCCATGATGGGATGTCCCATGTTTCTCACTCATGTCCTAAAAAACCAATGGGTGGATTTGAAGAGTCCAGTTCCTAGTGAAAAACCTATGTATAATTTTTCAGGCTTGATCATAGGTGATACAAAGGCTTTACCTGACCAGCTTCATGGGAGAAAGCTGTTCTCCCTACACAGACTTGGTATATAGCGAATGCACTGCAGTCTCTGAAAGGAGCTGCAGTCAAGGACTCATGATTACTTGGCCAGCCATGCTTTTATGCATACCTGCATTCCTAGCCTAGCCTCCTTCATTTGGAGATCTCTTTATTGGGGGCTTCCCCTCGTACCAAACCAAAACCTCCTTATGATGGGTAGAGAGGGGATAGTTTAAAAATTTTTAAAAATTAAAATTATTTTTCCCCTTACTCTGACTCAGTAACTATTACTTTTTCACTCTTAGCCTTTCCCCTTCCCTCCTTTCCATGGCCCTCAGGTCCATAAAACTGCAAGAGCCTTTAGTTCAGAACTCCCTCAACAGGGAGACAGCCCCCATGTGTGTACTGATCCACCTGATTTTTGACTGGTACCATTCCATAGTGAAAAATGAAACTACAGGGAGTTGGCACTTTGGTTTAGCCTCTTGCAGTAAGCAACTAAAGGCTTGACTGCTACTTGTATTTTGGCTTGCCTTAATTAGCTATTCTGACACCTGGAAGTTCAACACTCTCTCTAGCTCAGCTGAGCTCCTGACATAAAAATCATTAAAGAAATTAAAATATTACATTAGAAAATATTCACTTAATGCAAAAGAAAGCAGTGAAGCATGAATAGAAGAACAAAAATTACATAAGACATAGAAAATGAAGGTACATGGTAGATATAAATCTAAATATATTAATAAGAACATTAAATGTGAATGTACTAAGCATTCCAATCAAAACACTGGATAAAAATATAAAATCCAAGTATATGATGTCTTCAGGAGACAAAATGTAGAATTAACTATACAAATAGATTGAGAATAAAAGGATGTAAGAAGATATATCATGCAAGCATGAAGCATAAGAAAGCTGTATTGGCTATACTAATAATAGAAAAAATAGAGTTTAAAACAAAAATGTTACTGGAGATAAAGAGGGACATTTTATAATAATAAAAGGTGATCCTATCAGGAAGATATAATGATTACAAACAGAGCACAAAAATATATAAAATAAAAACTGACATAAATTAAGGGAAAAAATAGACAATCCAACAATAAAGAGTTCAATACCTCTGTTTCAATAGAGATTTCCCTACATTTTCCTCTAGAATTTTTATGGTTTCATGCATTACATTTAAACCTTTTATCCATCTTGAATTAATTTTTGTGAGTGGTGAGAGGTATGGATTCTGTTTCACTCTTCTTCATGTGACTTTCCAATTTTCCCAGCACCATTTATTGAATAGGGCTTCTTTTCCCCAGTGTACATTGTTATTGGTTTTGTTGAAGATCAGTAGGTTGTAGGTAGGTGGTTTTATATCTGGGTTTTCTGTTCTGTTTGATTGGTCTATGTCTATTTTTGTACCAATACCATGCTGTTTTGCTTTTTATAGCCTTGTAGCATACTTTAAAGTCTGGTAATGGCTTTCTTTAGTTAAAAGAAGTGAAATATGCATTAAGGAGGAGTATATAGGTGCCAAGTTAATGAGGGCTGAACTGTAGGAGCTTTGTAATGTGTCAATTTGGCTAAGATGAACTACATTTCTAAGAATTCTTTCCTTTGTATGTTTCTGGTTGGAGTGGTCCACAATAGAAACTGCCTAACATTTGGAAAACAGAAATAAAACAATAGCCATGTTTTACTCTTCTAAGGATGATGTAGGCCAGCAACCCTGCTGTAGATCACACACATTTTTGTGCATCTGCTAGTTCATCTAGTTGGCAATGGCAACAGCTTTATCTACCAGGGTCCTATTCTACCAGTTTCCCTAATTTCTAGGCTGGTTCAAGAGGGGCTTTGTGATAGGAGTTCCATTTTGCTTGCAGATCATGCATAATAGAACATTTTTGGATTGAAGATGGAGAAAGTCTAACATGGGTTCCAGTGGAAAAAAAATACAGTTTCCATCTTGTTTGCATGTTCCATTTCCCCCTACATTTCCCTAGATTATATTCATTCTTCCTTCCTGATCCCATGTCTTCTGAGTTGAGGATCAGCACTACACTCTGAAGAAGCTGCTGAACCAAGATTGTCTTACCAGTTCTTGAAATAGGGTAGGATCAAATCTCTGTTATAAATCCCTTCATAGAGAGAGACAGAGAGTGTTTTAGTATATTTGTGCTGCTATAACAAGACTTCACAGACCGAGTAATTTGTAAACAATAGAAATTTATTTCTCACAGTTATGGAGACTAGGAAATTCAAGATCAAGACACCAGCAGGTTTGGTGTCTGGTGAGGGCTGTTCTCTGCTTCCAAGATGGTGC
Organism: Mirza zaza; assembly: GCA_008750895.1. Classification (NCBI taxonomy): domain Eukaryota; kingdom Metazoa; phylum Chordata; class Mammalia; order Primates; family Cheirogaleidae; genus Mirza; species Mirza zaza. The sequence continues at coordinate 22,478 of VSMD01116238.1, read as the reverse complement.
CTTGTTGTTGCATCCTCCAGAGGGGATGAACCCTGTGTCTTCATATGGCAGAAGGAACAGAAATGGCAAATTTGCCCCCTCAATCTCTTTTATAAAGCACTAATCCATTTATGATCCTAACTATCTATTCACTTCCTAAAGGCCCCTCCTCTTGTTTTGCAGATTAAGTTTCAACATGACTTTTGGAGAGGACAGAAACATTTAATCCATAAGCAGAGAGTCAAGGACACTCTCAGACAACAAGCATATTTTGAGGGAGGCAAAGTGAAAACTGTGCTTCCCATTGAGGCATCTGCAGCCTATTTTGAAGTCCATCTTAAGTCCTCCCTCCTTTCCTGAGAGAAGCCCACCCACTATGACCCCTCCTGATTCTTTCAATGACACAGTTTTTGTAGTAAATATATTACTTATAAAGATGCTTAAGCTATGAATCCATTTCAAATTCAGCCTTTTCCCCTGACTTTGAGATCCTTGTTTCCAAAAAATTGTGGTACCTGCTTCTCAGTCCCTGACAAATTTTTGATTAAAGGTGCAGGAAATGGGGTGGAGACAGGCTGGTCTGGTCCACTCAGGGCCATTGACTTTCTCTGTATCTGATTAATTACCCTTTCTACATTATATTTAATATTTAAATCAATGTTTTATGATAATACCATTCTCTCTTCTTGAAGTGAGACAGTAGGCAAAATTAATAACATCTAAACATGGTTGGATGATACTAGAGATTTATTGGTATTATTTTTTTAATGTAATATTTCTTAATTCATTTGCTGTGCTTTTTTCTAAAATATTTTTCAGATTTACAAAACATTTTGCTTTTCATTATAAACATGAAAAGGTGTTTGATCTCTCCATAATTTTAAAACTTTTTTACACTTGAGGTCTTGGCTTAGCGGGGCTGAATGCAACAGAAAGTCTTAGTTTACTCAGATCATCCTAGGAAGCCTGCCCTTTTAATGTTTGCCATGATTGCTTTTAACAGGTGTCCCTCTTTCTGTATTCATTCTTTGGAGGTTTGATGTGAATTCAGCAGTGTTCATTGCTTTCCAGTTCCTGTTTTTAACATTTCTTCAATTTCAACCCTCTGTTCTGACTGTATCCATTTCAACTTTATATCTTCTTTACTAAGTAGTTTTAATAACACTAAAAGATGGAAAAAATTAAATTTTATTTATTTAGTTTTTAGAGACAGAGTCTCTCTATATTGCTGAGGCGTGCCTTCAACTCCTGGCCTCATGCGATCCTTCTGCCTTAGCCTCCCCAAGTAGCTCTTTTCTCTCTTCTTTTACCGCTACTGACATCTGAGCTATACAATCATTTTATGACTCTGTCCCTACTGGTATGAGCCATCTCAGGTAGAAATCAGGGAAGGAATCACAGTGTGTGCCTTGGAGCACAACTATATTAGAACAATACAGTTTTGCTGACAATGGTGGAATTAAATGAACGGAACTTGTGTGGCACGACCCTAGGGCCACAGAGGAAAAAGATAATTCTGAACAGTATTAGAACCAAAGGACCTTGATTGCTCATTGGACAGAGGGTATGTCAATCATTCCTTCTCAGTAAACAATCTTAGAGCTTGTGAGAAAGAGATGCGGTCCTTTGGTGAGCCTTCCAGGCTCTGCCCCTGTCACCCGCCCATCTCAATCTTTCTGGTCTTGTCCACCGCCATTTTAGTCACAGCCTTAGTGGGTTGCTGCTCTGGCTGCTCACTGGTCCTTCCTGTCTTGTGTCCTCCAAAGGTACCAATCACAGACTGTTCTCTGCGCAGCCTCCTTCTTTGCCACACCCACCACTTCCCAGCAAGCCTTGCTGCCAACGGCCTTCCTCTGCAGTAGTCACTTGGGCTGCCGCCATCTTTGTCGCTTGGTGGCTTCACTGCTGTAGCCACAATTGCTGCTCCAGTTGAGACACTGACTGGTGTCCCTCCTGCCATGTCTGCCACAGAGGAGCAAAACCCGATCTTAAGTGGCCAGGACAGAGCTGATGGCCACACGGGACAGGCCCCCAGACAAGTCGTGTTCCCTGTGGCTCCTGTAGAAGAGTCGGATGGCGTCACAGGGGCTGCAGCCTTTCTGGCTTCTGAGGTGGTCTTGCGACCCTTTAAGGAGGAAGAGGGTGGGCAGGAGGTGGCCTGGCCCAAAGTCGAGGAGGCTAGGGATGGCAAGCAAGCTGAGCAGGAGTACATTGGGGAGGGACAGGAAGAGGATGAAGATGAGGAGGGAAATGAAGAGGATCAGGATTATGGGGATGAGGAACAGGATGGTGAGAATGTGGAAGACCAGGTCATGGAGGTACAGGAGGAAGGTGCCGAAGTCATTCTGGATGCCCGTGAGTTCTCTGTGGCGGAGTTTCATTCCCTATTTCGAGACTTGGTCCATTCCCTTCTACGCCGTCTCTATTATAACAACCGTGTCCTCGTCCGGCCCCACACTGGCCGCCTGGTGGTCAGGCCTGGTCCCAGGGAACCAGAAAACCCGAGAGAGGGACCCACTCCCCAGGAGGGCGAAGGCATGGTAGAGGGAGCAGAGAACTCGGAGGGTGAATACCCAGCAGAGGGAACCAGAATGCCTGAGGAATCTGCAGAGGGGTCCGTATCCCAGAAGTCAGAGAAATGTGATGAGGCCAAGTTCCAGAAGGACGAGTCCCTCAATAATGCAGCACTGTTCTATGAGATGGGGGCCCGTGCGTTTGACAGAGCTGAGGCCTGCAAGTGGCAGCAAAGTCATCCAACCCTTGCAGCCTCTGTTGGCGCATCTGGCTCACTTGCAGGCCATGCTCAGTTCCTGTCTTCAGTGGTTAAGCGGCAGGTCAGTGCTCTCGAAAAACTCCAGGCAGAATATGCACAAGTAGAAGCCCAATTCTATAACGACCTTTACAATCTTGAGAAAAAGTATTTTGCCTTCAATCAATCTCTGTTTGATAAGAGATCTGAGATCATCAATGCAGTGTATGAGCCCACAGAAGGTGAATGTCAGTGGGAAGAAGGTGTTCAGGAAGCGGCTTGGAAGGAAATGGAAAAAAAGCATGAAAGCAAAGGGCACACAGATGGCATACCTCGCTTTTGGTTGACAGCTTTTAAAAATGCAAAGATTCTTGATAGGATGATTGGTGAAAATGATGAACTTGTACTAGAGCACTTGAAAGATGTAAAAGTTAAATTTTCAGGAGTTGAGGAACCAATGAGCTTCACCATAGAATTTGTTTTTAAGTCAAACGAATACTTCTTCAATGAAGTTCTGACGAAAACATACCAAATGCGATCAGAACCAGATAATTCCAATCCCTTCTTCTCCCTAGGGCCAAAAATCATCAGCAGCACAGGGTGTGAGATCTACTGGAAAGAGGGGAAAAATGTTATTGTGAATACTGTCAAACAGCAGAAATGTGAGGGCCATGGAAGTGTTGTACCAACCAGTAGGAATGTGCCCAGAGGTTCTTTTTTTACCTACTTCTATCCTCCTGAGGGCGGAGTACTGAATGCCACTACTGATTATAAATTGGGATATTTTTTCCGTAAAGTTCTGGTTCCAAAGGCCATATTATTCTTTATTAATGAAGCATCTGAATATATGTTCAAAAACTTTGATGAGGAGGCCCAAGAAGCCAGAAGTGAGGAAGAGAAAGGAGAGGATGAAAATGAAGAACTAGAAGAACAACCTGAAACAGATTTAGACCCAGTAGAGGCCGGCCTGGGAGAACCAAGGTTGAGTATTGCCCAGTTCTTCCTGACTTACACATTTTATATTTCTACATTTTCTCAGTAAAATAAATAATAATATTTTTTAAAATTTAGCTTTCTAAATCATTTTTATGTTAATAATATGTGTATACTAGATAATATAGATTGCAGCATGTTCTGAAATGTACTCTTTTACAGTCACAAGTCCTTTGAGCTGTAGCTATGTGACTTCTTCAGATGGGAAATGTATTAGATCTCGTAGCTGAGACCAATATTTGCTTATAACACAGTTACTACAACAAGTGGCAAAAGTGATTGGAATATACACTAGATAAGCCTGCATCATTTGGTGGCCACAGAAATATGATATACTAACTAGGAGACAGTGCCTTTCAGAATGTGACTACCTAGAAAGTTGTAAAAGTTAAGAATTTCAAATAAGATTACAATTAATGATTGATGCCTAAGTATTCGTTCACTTTTAAATTTTTGTGTTTCATGTGATGGTCAAAAGAAAAGAAAATTAGTTATAAGATATTTATTATTGCTGAATTGATAATTAATTCAATGTATATCTCATCTATCCTTTTTCTTCCCCTATTTTACAATTATGGAACCTGAGAGCCTAGAGGGCTAAGAGATTTTGGTTTATGGAAAGAGCACAGTCTTTTTTTTAAGAGGGAAAGACATTTATTTTCCTGAATAGTCTGAGGGGAAAAAAAAACAGGCATTTTTAGTATTTGACAAGAAGCAGATGAGGTTGATGTGATCAGATTATTGAAGACATCAGATGATATACAAGCACACTGACACCCGAGGGTCTGGGTTAAAATAGAAAATATATTTATTTCTGCTGTTGAGACAACAAATATAGGATAGACTATTTTCTTAGTTTTAGAAAGTCATTGGTTCATGTTAATATTGTACAGTTGGTAATTTTTTCTTATTCCTTCCTATAGTTCGATGGCATAGAAAGACATGGATGAAGTGAGAACCTGTGAATTTATTCTTCAAGGACTTGAGATTCTCTGATTTTCAGTAGCACATAGGAATTTTATGAACACTGGTTTTGTTCCAAAGTTCATCACCCAAAAAGTCAGATCCACTGATAGCTGGCTCTTCTCCTATATTTTAGGTGACGATATATCTGACAGTATTTCTTCAAGTTAAAAATAAAAGTTTTTTGAAATGAATAATAAGCTGCAGGTTTTGTTTTTTTTTAGATAAATAACACTGGCTCATATCTGTTGCTGTACCTTTCTTATTGCTTTAGCCCAGCTTAACATCATTGAAAGAGATCAGTTTCAATTATGTTTGAAGCTCTTTTATTGTGCACCCAATTAATTAAAATATCAAGTTTAAACAATTTATGTAAAAAGAGAGATGGAGATCTAGCCTCTACTGCATTTTATGGAATGCTGGTGGATGACCCAGCTCGCCTGGAGGCCAGATGGTGCTACTGGGCTGCTGTGGACGAGCAGCATCAGCATCGCCTGGGAACTTGTTAGAAATTCAAACACCCAGGCGCACTCGAGACCTGCTGAATCAGAAATTCTGAAGGTGGGCTGGAAATCAGACTTTTTCAGGTCTTCTAGTTGATTCTGAATTTCAATCAAGTTTGAGAACCACTGGTTTAGAGTAATGGGAAAACTATGAGCCTCACCCATGGTAGGACCAGCATTAATTCACTAACTTGAGACTGTTTCTGTTAAACAAGATAGTAAATACTGGACTGGGGCAATGACTACAATTCTCAGAGGCCTGAGACACAGAGAAAAGACCTTCTAGACAGGCAAAGATTGAGTGGTGGCAGTAGAAAAACTGGAAAAGGGAAAAAAGCTAGTTCCAGAAGTCTATGAACACTATGATACCATGTACATGAAGTTTAAAAATATGCAAAACAATCACTGTAAATTGATCATGGGTACATGTATATGTACTAAAATGAATACATAAGAATGATGCATGCATATGTAGCATGTAGAAAGTCACGTATGAAAATGATAAACATCTATTCAGAATAGTGGCTATATCTTATGGAAAGAGGGAGCGGAATTTAATTAGGGAGGGTTATATGGTGGGCTTCAGCTTTATTTGTAATATATTGCTTGGATCATGGGTTCATAAATGTAAGTATCCTCTATACTTTTGTGTAGGTCAACAATATTTCCTAATTAAAAAAAAAAAAAAAAAAACAGAGGAATGGGAGAAAATTGACCCAATGACTACAATCTGTTTAAGGCAAAAAAGTGAAGTAGGTGAACAGAGTACAGGATCAGAGAACGGGAAAGGTTAGGGCTTTGAGGGTGGACGCCTCCTTCTATATTTACATAAAGCTTCCTGGGTACTTTTTAGTACTGTAATACCTTTTCTGGTACTCTATGGCAATACATCTCATAACTTAATAATCATTCACATATGTGTATCAATGTCACCATCCTATAGGGGATAAATTTCTGAATAGTTTGAACCCTAAAGAATTTATCTGTCTTTCCTATAGCACTGTGATTTTCACTTAGTAGGTACTTGGTTAATTTAATACATCCACAACTCTTTTTGGTCACTAGTGTTGACATGTAAAATTACATTATCAGGTAGTGTTCACATTTAAAAATATATTATCAGGTAGTGTTACATAGTTAAGGCAGGCAGAAGGTAGAAATGCCATATTGTAAGCTAGGGTCTTTTATCATCATTTAAAGTAAAAGGAGAGTCCAAGTAGGAATTTATCCAGGTAGTGTCATCTCAAGAGCCTCGTATTGGTTCTGCTTGGTCAATGCTGTTGGAATTTCTGCTAATATAGTTTAAATCTAATTTGTGAAACTTATATGAATCATGTTGGGATTCACTTCATTATACAAAAGGCACACCCATGAATCTCTTTCAGATAAATCCTTTTCACCGTGGGCTTCTGGTGCAACTGCTTAAGGACAACAACCTTTCGTCCTTTTTTAGGAAGTCTATTGTTTCACCAATGTTTCTAGAGAGTGATCCTTTAAAATGGGTTTAGTAGCTTTCGAGACCTCAGGTATCTGGATGTATAGTCTTATGTATCACCCAACCATTCCTGATACATACCTGTTAGTGACAGCTTTACGTTTTTAAATTTCTTCAGTAAACTAAGAAAAAAATCTTCAAAATACACTAAGTATTCTAAATTTGATCCTGGCCTTTCAGATTGACAAGAAAGTATATTTGTCATGATAGGAAAGGTAAGATATTTTATTTAACAGTCTATTAGTTGATTTAAACCTTTCATATATTTTTATACATGGCGTGTAGGCCTCCAAATGAACTCTTACCCTGAACCTTGCAAATATTATAAAAGTTACAGGTGGTCCAATTTAAATATTTTCTCCATTACCCTTTCCCCTTCCTTATTCCCTGTTATACTTTGTTACCTAAGTACAGAAACAGTGCTGGCCCTCGGTTCAGAAATAAGGTCTTCAGCTTGATCCTATAGTCCCTCTCTCTGTAGGGCTTGGACTGATGGGCCTAGTAACTAGGCAATGCTAAAGTATAACCACCAACTATCCTTCCCATCTACCCACGCTCAACCTCTCACCCTGTCTCCCACACGTCTTGCTTCCTCCCTACATTACATGCACAAATCCTCTTGATCAAGACAAGTTCTCCCCCATGCACATAGCCACCCAGAGGCTACCCATCATCAGCTGGATCAGGTACCCCTGTGTGGAGCCCCTTTAGGATCAGCACAATCTTTCTTAAGAATACTTTGCTTCCCTGACAGCGCTCAGGCCTGAACTGACAATGTCCTATTTGATTTTCCCCACTGTGACATACAGACTGAGATGAGCTACAGAAGAGTTTCTGGTTTTCTTTCTTTCTTTCTTTTTTTTTTTTTTTTTAGATCGAATGCTAATCCTGTAGAGTTTCTGTTTTTATAATTTAGTTTTTCATACAGCAAAGATCAAGGAAGCTACAACAAGGAAGCTGGAAACTTTTCAGAATGTTCCTCCTGGCGTCTAGAGAAACATTCTAACCTCTTCATTAGAAAAACAGTTACATTGCTAACATTGGAAAAGAAAATATTATTGGGGAATTTTCAGAGTAAGAATACCTTATATTTGTCCCCTCTGAAACAAAGTAAAAGTGTGGAAGGTATAACAGCTAGCATGCCACAATTATCTGGGTAAGAGTATCAACCCAAATAAACTATTTTCCGTGAGCATTAGAAATACAATCAGATCCATCAGGTTATAGGAGCCTGAAAAATGCTCCATATGGCACCCTGGTTTGCCACGGTCATTGCTAGTGCCTTTGGATCTGCTGGGCCATACCAACCAAATGGCAGAGCAGCTTACATGGCATCCTGGATCTGTTGCAGAGCCTTTTTTGTTCTGGGCCCCACTTACAACTGGCAGCCTTTTAGGTAACTCAGTAAATGGGTATGGTTTGCAATCCTGAGTAAGGTACGCAATGCCTTCAGAGTAAAAAGAAGCTCTCTAGGTGTTGTGCCTGGTAGTAGAGGCCAGTTGCAGCAACTTGTACTTTCTCCTAGAAGGGGTATTTTGATGAGTTCTAGACCCCTGAACCCCTAGAAAATTCACCAAGGAGGCCAGCCCTTTTTGTGTGGTTCATTTTTCACCCTCAGGCATGCATGTGTCTTACCAACGTGTCTAGGGTAGGTGCTACATCCTGTTTATCAGGTCCAATAGTATGATATCATCAATGTAATGGGACAGCATGAAGTCCTGTGGAATGAAAAGATGATCAAACTCCCTGAGGACTAGATTTTGACATAGGGCTGGAGAGTTGATATAGCCCTGAAGTAGGACAGTGAAGGTAACTTGCTGGTCCTGCCAACTGAAACCAACCTGCTTCATATGGACTTTACCACCAAATATAGAGAAAAAAAGGAACTTTATACCAGGTACTGGGGTGACGTGTTAGGTTTTCCTTCTGCAAAATATCCATACCTTAAGTAGCATATGTATAGTTGGATTAATCATCTATTTTAAAAGAATCTACTATTAATCTTGAAAATCCATCCCTTTCCCACACATGCCAAATAGGAGAGTTGAATGTGGAGAAAATATTCATTATTTGAATGTTTTAAACCCCCGATAGTGGTTTTAATCTCTGAAGTTCCCTCCAGGAATACGTTATTGTTTTTGATTTATATATTGATAGACAGAGGCATTTTTAGTGGTTTCCACTTGTCCTCCCCTACCATAATAGCCCATAGTCTGTGGATCAGGAAACCAATGTGGACATTCTTTCAGTTTTTGAGCATGTGTAATCCACTTATACATTCTATAATGGACATACCATAGGGTAGCAACTCCACAGTGGCATTTTGAATCTCTAGGAATTAGAGTTACTTCAGTGTCAGTGTCTAGTAATTCCTAAGAGGTCTAATAATGTTCATCCTTACCCAATGCCCCATCACCCTGGTAAGTGAATGCAAGTCCCTTTACAGAAGGCCAGGATGAAGATTTATAATATTTATTTTGGCTAGTTAGCATAGTCCATTTTCAAAAGGATCTGGCCTCCTCTTAATTCATGGGGCTCTGGGTGAAGTGGCTCATGTATAGAAATTGATGAGGGGCTATGACTCTTTATTATGGTGATTCAAGTCAGACTTTCATTCACTACACCTAGAGTTGTTTAATTTATGAAGATGAAGTAGAATTTAGTGAGCTGGCCATCTATTTTAGTTTCAGGGACACCATAATCAACTTGTCAATGACAAAGATAACTGTGAGTAGCCAATTCTTACTACTGCTTAAGTTCTGCCACCTATTAGGGTAACCATGCTCACCTTGCCTTTGGCAAAATACATATTGCCACTTAGTTCTTTTCACATGAGAAACACAGTTCAGGAAGTCCAATTTGATGGTGTCAGTTCTCACTCTCATTTATGACCCACAGAGATTATACACCAGGAAGCATTTCAGTGATACTAAAGTTCCCCTCATGAATGTATTTCTGACAGCTTTGGTAAAGAGAGTGTCCTTTAGACCTACAGTCCCCAACCCCTGGGCTGTGGACCAGTACTGGTCTGTGGCTTGTTAGTAACCAGGCTGCACAGCAGGAGGTGAGCAGTGGGCAAGCAAGCAAAGCTTCCTCTGTATTTGCAGCTGCTCCCCATCACTCGCATCACCACCTGAGATCCACCTCTTGTCAGATCAGCAGTGGCATTTGATTCTCATAGGAGCATGAACCCTACTGTATAAACTGTGCATATGAGGGATCTAGGTTGCCTGCTCTTTATGAGAATCTAATGCCTGATGATCTGAGGTGGAACTGAGTCGGTGATGCTAGTGCTGGGGAGCAGCTGCAAATACAGATTATCATTGCAGAGAGGTTTGACTACACAATAAATGTAATGTGTTTGAATCATCCCCAAACCATTCCTGTCCCCTCTGTCTGGAGAAAAAAATTGTCTTCCATGAAACTGGTCACTGTTGCCAAAAGAGTTGAGGACCACTGCTCTAGACTTTTCTGAAGGTAAAAGTGGGGTGGTGGGAGAAGGTCATATGTGGTAAAGCTACTCCATCATTTCAAACTCTTTAAGCCTTTATCTCTAGTATTCTAAGAAAGTTCTGGTATTTTCATTTAGTATAGGATATCTTTGGGTCCAGGTTTCAGTCAACCAACCAAGCAAGCTGTTAGGGTCACTCCAGCTACTCAAGCTGACATTAAATATAGAATAACTGCTTGGTGAGTCCATAGCAATAAATTTGGCCCAATCCAACATATTTTTTCATCTTAATTTGACAACTTTAGTATCCATTTTCACATATGTTCCCCAAGTTTCTATTAATATGAATTGGCAAAATCATGCAATTCTTCTGATGTGTATCACACCTCCTTATAGGGTACTTTTTACCTCATCATCTCTAAGCTACTGGGACTTGTGTCTGGTTATAGGTCTAAAAGCAATGATACATGGTGTGAGTAGGCCCTGAGGAGGATCAGCAGTCAGTTACAAGGCAAATGCCCCAAGTAAGGCTGTTAAAGGTTTTTTCTGCTAGGGGAAATTGATCTCCTCAGACATGAGTATAAAGATTGCTACTAATGGCAAAAGTAGACAGGCAGAATTCAAGGTTTCAAGGATCCTAGCTTCTTTGTGATCTTTCTATATGTCTCTGTCTAAATTTTCACTGCTCAATTTCTTCCCTATCAATTTTCTAACTTTTAACAGAAGAGAACCATTGGGAAATAAATTTGCATTGCATTCCTATTCCCCAAAAGATTATACTTTAGGTTTGCTTTTCAGAAATCTCAGCTCCATGACTGCAAGACATAACGATTTTTTATAAAGCAGTCATAAATGTGGTTTGGTCCTCTACCCAGAACTTGATATGGAAATTTAAAGCCCTGAACTCATTATTTTCTTTCCCAAGTTCTCTGAAACATGTAGAAGCAGACAACTAACCCTGTAATATTCATTACTTTTACTAAAGTGTTCTGTGGCTGCAAGTGCTCTCTGATCATCCCAAATCTTGTCATTTGTATGTATTTGTTTCCAGGTGTATACAAGTGATAATCCATGTAACTGTTTTGCTGCTGTACACCACGGATTTCCAGTGTACCTTTTACCAGTAGAAACAGAGTCATTAATATTTTTAAATAAAATCAGATCAGAGGATGTTGGTACTTTGAGACAGGAGTCTGCCAACCTCTTCATTTGCCAGAAAATTAATAAATTCCTCTTTCCTTCTCCTCAAACCACTTGTCCTCATTTCTGATGTGGCTTTGGGGACAAGTGCCAAACTTTTGGTAACAGAATTTGGTGTCCCTGCGTGGTACCCATCAGCACCCTGGTGGAATGGCACCACACCTCTGTTCGAAGAGGCAGGGAGCAGCCCTGAGTCAAGGCTGTGAGTCTTTGCAGGTAGAAGCAACTTCTTTTCAAGGTGAGAGAACAAAGGACAGCCCCAGCAGCTACTGGAGTCTGTTTTAGCTTCAGGGAACTCCTGTCTCTGCCTCCCCGAAGTAGACACAGCTTCCCGCATCCTGAACTGAGTTGAGGAGAAGGAACCAGATCTGGGAAGCTTCATGACAGTCACAGCCATTTGTAATAAAATTTCCTGGGATGCCAAGACCCTGTTTCCCTGTTTCCACCCATATGGGGATGGAGGATTCAGACCTCCCTGTTGGATTTGTTTTGAGGTGCCAATTTGGGGTTGGAAGTCAGGAGGTTGAGTGGAACTAAGAAACCTGGTTTGGATTGAGCTCATTTGCAGTTCCCAGGGAACCAGGGGGATTGGGAGATGTTGGTTCTTTCGTTGAGAGATTTGGTTCTCGGTTTGTCCCCTTTGAGATTAGGAGATGCTGATTCTCAATTGAGAATTAGATTCTCAGTTTGTGGTTCCCATTTGGTCAGCCATGGCATTTTATGTTGAGGATTCCTTATATTGCCCGAGTTTGTTTGTTTGTAAAGTTTTGTTGCAACATAGCAAAGTTCCATCTGAAAGTCCCTTGGGAAAAACTTTGACTGAATAGTTAACTTATAGCTATGAACCTATGTGTAAAGAGAATGGTGTCATTGTAATCCAATGTATGTGGTGGAGTGTGAGGAGAAGCCACCATTAAATGAAAATTCCCATTTGATTGATAGGCCTGGTACATTGTTTCTGTTGGAAATTCCCTATATTGTTTGTGAGTTTTTGTACTTGTATTTAAGATTACTGTGATTAGCACTTGCCTGGAGTGTGAAGAAAAGTGGTGGTTGATAGTCTGTTTTTTTATTTTGAGTTGTTGGTTCTTTTAAAATTTAGAGCTCAAATGGTCAACCTGCCACTATAGAGCTAAAGTGTTCAGTCTCAAGGTCTCTGCTTGAGATAAACTCATTGTTTATGGTGTACAAGATGATCTGTGTTTGTAGTCCTCCTACCCCCAGCAGAACCCCCACAGCTGGCCGGGGCAAGGCGCTAGGTGGGGCCACAACCCAGGGGCAGACCTGGCAGAAGGGAGGACCAGTGCACGTAGCTAGCAGTGCACAGCAAGGGGGAAGGAATACCTACAACTGCCACCATCTTGGCACCATCAGAGGGGCTGAGAAGGGCACCTCCCTGAACTAACTCTTCAATCCCACTCTCAGTAAATTATGACTTGAGGTTCAAAATGGCCTCTCCTGGCAGCAAACCAAATTTAGGCCAGAGGGAGCCCATAGCTGGGGTGGGCAATTTGTGGCAATATCTGATAGGGGGCTTGAATGTTCAAGAACAACCGGCAAGGTCCTTTGAGACAGTCAAAAGAAATGGGCAAAAAAGCGCTCCCCCCAACTGACTTTTTGTAATGAATAAAGACCTTGAAAGGAACATTGCCCAGAAGTTGCAAAAGCCTGCAGGTAGCAAGAAGCCTCCAGAAGAGAAAATGTTCTTTTAAGTCCACAGCTCAGACGTCGAAGGAAGGGGATGGAGCCCCCTGCCTCCAAATAGCCCCACAGGAGCCCTGGGAAAGATTGACAGTGGGGATTCGATTGGTGTCAACCTGCATGGACAGAAGCAGTCCAGTGGGAGGCCTTTTCCCCCAGTCGCAGCCCCAACCCCAGCACCAGCCATGCCCAGCCAGACAGGGAGCAGTGGGGGAGGGGACAGGCAGCAGTGAGGCAGCATAGAGGAACAGTTGAGGAACTTGAATGGTCCTGTTACATTTCAATGGCAGGATCCTGGGACTGTATTGCCTCATGGGATTAAAGGGGCTCTCCTGCTCTGTTTGATAAAAGCTTAGCAGGGAACTTGCGAAACCTGCAATTGGATAGATTTGTAAACTTGTATTAGCTTATCTGGGGTTCCTAGAAATGGTGTCTGGATCTCAGACTTCGGACTATAGTAAAGCCCCTGTATAGAGAAAAACAAGGAATGAAACTTAGTGTCTTATTAGAGATGCTGAGATGCATCCAACGGCCAATAGCATGTCAAGGCCACTGAATAATATTGTGAGAAGATGGCCTCTTTGCCTCTGGGCAGTAACAGCTACTTAGGAGTTGTGTCTATTCTCAATCCCACCACTCTTTTGCCAGCCAAAGAGAATGAGCATTTACAACATGACTGTTTAGACCAGGTATCCTCAAACTATGGCCTGCGGGCCACATGCCGCCTGCCTAGGACATTTATCCGGCCGACCGGGTGTTCTTGCTACAGCTGCCTGTCCTGCTTAGCAGCCGACTCATCCCAGGCCCACAGTGCGCATGTGTGGAATGTGGGCCTCACTCTCTAATTGCCCTCCAATGGTCTGAGGGACAGTGAACTTGTCCCCTGTTTAAAAAGTTTGAGGACCCCTGGTTTAGAGGTTCTGGAGCCTGTGTATTCTAGCAGGATGGATCTGTCAGATCAGCCGACGCCAGAGCAAGATTGGGATCTTTTCCACTGAGGAGAGCAGCTTTGTGGACAACGAGATATGCGGTGATCATGACAGTGGCACTGCCACCTGGGACTTCAGCCCAGGAAGCTGAGTTGCAGTCATCGAGAGGAAAAAGGTAAACATTTATACAGACTCTAAATATGCTTTTATGATTGTGCATGCTCATAGTGCCATTTGAGAGAAAGGGGGTCTCGTGATGGCAGGAAATAAGAATATTAAGTATGCCAGCGAAATAATGGCCTTGATACAGGCTGTGGCTGATTCCAAGCAGGTGGCCAACACGACAAAGAGAAGGCAGGCCACTGGCAGAGCTGCTAAGGAGGCAGCTGAAGATGATCTGTTTCTCGGGGACTTGATACCCTGGCTAGATTGAGACCCCTTAAAAACTAAAGACTGGGGCTCTGACATTTGGGATGGCACAGCTAAATGGAGACAGAATTCTCATAGACTCATCTCCTACCTAAAGCTTTGGTTCGGCCTCTTACGAGGCACCTACATGAACACAGACATTGGGAGAGTGATGCCTTGATGGATTTGGTTGGACCTCATTTGAGAGGACCCTATTTACAGCTAACTGTTTATGTGTTTGGAGTGGTCCAAGGACAGAAAGGTGACCTGCTACACAGGGAGGTCAACTTGTGGGGGTCCACCCTTTCGATGATTGGCAGTTTCACTCAGATGCCTGGGCTTGTATTGGCAGATAACTTTTCAGGCTGGGTAGAGGCTTGTCCTGCCCAAAGGAAAAAAAGGAGCATCTGAGGTCACCAGAATCCATCTGGAGGAACTCACTCCAAGATGGGCTCCTACCAGGAGCTGACAGGGCCTTTGCCAAGTTCCTGCATGCATACAGGAACAGGCCTTGGAGGATGATGGGATGACAGGCATCGACAGTCCAGAGAAAGAGGCCAAGCAAATGGGGACTAACATGCTGGTGACAGAGGCCATGGATAGACAGCAACAGAGATGGCTCAGCAGCTCCTCCTCCTACAGCAAAGACATCGACAGGCACCCCATTGCCAACAGGACCCAGGAGCACACTCCACGGAGCCCTGGACATTTCACAAGAGTGATAATAGACCCTCCTTGGTAGCAGAGGTAACCCAGAAAGTAAACAAAGAATAGAAATTGCATGCATCCTGGAATTGATACAGGAAGCCCATCTAAAGTGGGATAGGATATTCCTGCTTGCCCTCCTATGCATAAAGGTAGCTCTTTAGAAGCAGGCGTAGGTGGAGCCCCTAAGAAATACCTTATGAGAGACCTTTCCTACCACCCCAAGGTAAGTATGGTAATATAACCATAAGTAAAAGAGAGTAGAGTAAAACAATATGTCAAATGCATGGGTCAAGTACTAACCACCATACATGAGTTTGCCTCTGTCAGGTCCCTTCCCCAGTTAGAAGCAGAGAAGTGGAAGGGACCCTATGAAATGCCTCTAACAACTCACATCTCATTGAAATTGTCAGAAGTGAAACCCTGGGTCCATCATACTAAAGTAGAAGTGTATCCCCCAGTGGAGGGGCCAGCCTTTAGGTGATCTAAAACAGGCGTCCTCAAACTACCGCCCGAGGGCCACATGTGGGTGTTTTTGCCCATCTGTTTTTTACTTCAAAATAAGGTATGTGCAGTGTGCATAAGAATTTGTTCATAGTTTTTTTAAAACTATAGTCCGGCCTTCCAATGGTCTGACGGACAGTGAACTGGCCTCCTGTTTAAAAAGTTTGAGAACCCCTGATCTAAAGTATCTGTTTGAGAAAAAGAAAAAAAATGAAAATGTTGATATTTTTGCTAATCTTTCTTTGGTGATTTGTTCTGTCTACAGAATACAGGGACAACTCCTTAGTGAGGATTTCCAGGGCTACTGACTCTTCTGTTATTCTGTCTTACTGCTGGGTGTGTTAGCCTAAACCTCGTTTGGTACAAGTATTTCGTACATGATTTCTGAGTTGCAGAAGCTGGGCTCTCAGATCACCTACAGGGCACAACTAATAGCTCTGTGCTCAGAGGTCCCATGTTTCTTTTGTAACCCAGCCCTGTATCAGACATTGTGCACAGGTGACAGTCCATTTCGCTTTGTCAGTCCTCATGGTTATAGTTATCACTTATACCCTTTTTCACCTGATAGTCTGTACCTTCCACCTGAAACATCTCCCCAGTTCAGCAGGAAGTAGCTTAATGACTATGTGGCCTTTCCTCCCATAGAAATGGAAGGGTAAAATTGACAGTGGGAAATATGTAACAGAGAAAATGGCCTGAAAAAGGGTAAAAATGTTTTCTGTCTCTTCAAACCCCCCTTACCTTTTTTGAGAACTAAAAACCTATGTCCCTGCCTCAGGCCAATGGTCAGGAAGGGCAGGGGAGTGTCCTTTGTTCTTTGTGCCACAGGAGATGGCTCAAGGGAATTGTCTGGGCGGAGGTCACAAGATTGTCTTAGCCGAAGATGGGATGAATCAGAACCTTTAAAAGCTCTGTGCTTCTGCTCAGAAACAGGACGTTGGTACTTTGAGATGGGAGTCTTCCAACCTCCTCAATTGGGGGCAAATTAATAAACTCCTTTTTCCTTCTCCTCATATAAATAAATAAATGAAAAACTCAGATAAGAGAACCAATTCTTAATCATCAAGAACAAATTCAAATAATCCATTCTTAAAGTGGTTTCTGTGGAACCACCACTGACACCAATTCCTTTTCTAGTTATTGTTGTATAACAAATCATCCCAAACTTAATGGTATGAAACAATAACTTTATTATGCTATCAGATTTTGGGGAATCAGGATTTCTGAAATGACACAGCAGAGAAGAATTGAATTTGCTCCATGATGTCTGTGGCCTCAACTGGATAGACGTGAAATCTAGGAGTCACTCAGGACAAAGCCTCTTGCAGGGACTAAAATGAATGTTCATAAATATATGTGTGTGTGTGTTTTGTTTAGGGTATAGAGGGAGTTTTGAAATATGTGAATGAGTATGAATGAATATATGAGAGTGTAAATATGAAAGTTTGGAAGAGAGTGTAAAACTGAGTATGTGAGTATGACAGTGAGAGTGTGAATGTAAGAGACTGAGAGGAAGAGTGAAAAAAATATGAATAGGGGTTACTGAAAACAGCCAGAATTTTCAAAAAGATCCATCAGGGACATAGAATTAAACAAAATCTGTGCTGAGGTTATAATCACCAGTTTTCTTAGTTGATGGGTTAACATCATCCTGGTTTCTACTAGGTGGAGGTGAGGAAGAGTGGTGGAGAGAGCACACCTGACTGCTTTGGCAGAAGATAGACCTGTGTCCTATTTGGGTTTCCACTTCCCAGCTGTGTGACTTTGAGCACATGCCTCACACCCTTGCTAATGGTGTAGTATGTCATTTCAAATAGGTTTAAAAAGCGGAATCTCACTTTTCGATAGGGTTGTTTAATTTTTTCTTGCTGATTTTCCTGAGTTCTATATATATTCTAGTTATCAGCCCTTCATCAGATATGTAACATGTGAATATTTTCTCCCATTCTGTAGGTTGTATTTGCTCTCGTGATAGTTTCCTTGGCTGTGCAGAAACTTTTTGGTTGTTTCCACATCTTTGCAATTGCTAATTGTGCTGCTATAAACATTCGAGTGCAGATGTCTTTTTTATAGAATGTCTTGTTCTTTTGGGTAGATGCCCAGTAATGGGATTGCTGGATCAAATGGTAGTTCTACTTGTAGCTCTTTGAGGTATCTCCATATTGCTTTCCACAGAGGTTGTACTAGTTTGCAGTCCCACCAGCAGTGTAGGAGTGTTCCTATCTCTTTGCAACCATGCCAGCATTAATTGTTTGGGGACTTTTTGATAAAAGCCATTCTCACTGGAGATAAGTGATAACTCATTGTGGTTTTGATTTACATTTCCCTGATGATTAGAGACGTTGAGCATTTTTTCATATGTTTGTTAGCCATTAGTTTATCTTCTTTTGAAAAGTTTCTGTTCATGTCCTTTGCATACATGAGTGGATTAATAAAATGTGGTATATGTATACCATGGAGTTTTATTCAGCCATAAAAACAATGGTGATCTAGCACCTCTTGTATTTTCTTGGATAGAGCTGGAACCCATTCTGCTAAGTGAAGTATCCCAAGAATGGAAAAACAAGCACCACATGTACTCACCATCAAATTGATATTAACTGATCAACACCTAAGTGCACATATAGTAATAACATTCATCGGGTGTTGGGCAGATGGGATGGGGAGGAGGGTATGGGTATATACACACATAATGGGTGTGGTGCGCACCGTCTGGGGAATGGACACGCTTGAAGCTCTGACTTGGGGGGAGCAAGGGCAATATATGTAACCTAAACATTTGTACCCCAATAATATGGTGAAATAAAAAAGAAAAAATTAAAGAAAAGTGGAATCTCATTGCCCTTTATTCTCTCATGACTTTATTTCTGAAGGCAGCTCTCTTTTTATGTGTTTTTTTCTCAATGACAGTAGTGAAAATTGTACTTTTTGGCTATGTGTATAATCTTGTTCTAGATGGCTCTTCTTTGTATGTCCCAGTGGCGTGAGATGATTGCATCTTGTTTAGAGTACCCAAGCCTCAACACAAAGGGTTTTTGTTTAAGGTCTTGTATTTTTTGTTAATTTTCCTAAATCAATCAAAGCTATACCATAGTTCTGTCTCTCTCACTAGAAAAACTCAAGTTCATGTAACACTGTTGTATACTTATATACTCTGATGATGATATTGGGATGTCCTCAGTAAAGCTATTTACATTTTTGTTTGCTTGTTTCACCGTAGCATCATAAAAAGTTATTTAACTCCAGGCATCATTAATTCACAGGATATAGATTTTAGCATTGATTGAGGAATGCAATTTCCCAAATATGACAGGTTCAGTTTCTCTCCCTGTGGTCACTAGAACATAAGGTACTTTGTTGGAGTTTCTTTCTCTTCCCTGGAAGCTTTATTTTTTTTTTTCTACCATCGTACACATTTGTCCAATGATCTAGACCCTTTGGCTCTGGCTTTGCCTCACCTCAGTTTTGGATTGTTTCTTCTCAACCTGCGGGGCTCATCCTCATTAAATTCTCTCTTATTAGAGTCCTAATCATGGTTGTAATTGTAAAATTTCACTCTCTATACGGACCTCTGCCAAATAAAATAATGTACTCACATGTATTACTTAGATTCTCCTTCCTTACCTCAGTTGTCTCTATCTCCAGGTTCTATCCTTTCCACTTTTCCTTCATCCATTCATTCATTTCTAACTTTGGAAGGGATATGTAGCATTGAGGAGAATTTTGAGGTTGTCATAGAAAGAATGTGTTAATCTTTCAACCCATGTGTATTTTAATTTTTATGTTGCCTGGCATGAAGTAACTTCTGGAGGCCCAGATGCTGAGTACTGAAATTATCTGCTGTGTAGCAAGATCTGATATTAGGAATTCCAAATGACCCAATCTGCAGATTTTAATCCTTGTGTTTGCTTGGAGGTTGAGACGGAGGGCCCAAGACCCCATGGCAAGTGACTCAGACCTTAGGCTTTTAGGAAAGGTTATCAAATATGTCTCAGACATGCCTCCATTCTCTCCATCTTTGAGTCTTGGGGTCACTTGTGGCACCTGATTGTTGGTATTAGATTTAGGGCTTTGTGGATTTTGAGATCTGTTCAAATCCTGGGTGCCTGTTACGGCAATCCTGAAAAGGAACTGAAACCATGGTCAGTGTGTCTGTTGGGAAAGACAAACCTGTTAATGTTCCTTTGTGCCCTCTATAATACACTGAAAGAAAGTTTTTTCATTCCATGATTTTATTTTGAGAATTGCTGATATTGCCTCTAATATTTTGTTTACTAATTCATTAATTGGATAAGGAGGGCTAAAAATGGTGGATGTCTACATTAAGGGCCTATCTCGAAAGATGGAATTTACATTTTCCAATATCCATAAGAACCTGACAACAATCAGAATTTTATGATGATATTCGACTTTCTATGACACCTGGCTTATGGCTGTATATTCTGGAAGAAGAAATATTTAGCAGCATATTTACAGGTATGAAAGAAAGACTACCTGCACTCTTTGGGCATTTGCTTTTCCTTACTGAACTTTTTTTGGATTATAGTCTCATTGTTCTTTAAACTGTTCTAATTCATGATCACTTGGGCTGTAGACAATATATCCTATATATTTCTTATTTATATGTGTATATAATTTATTTTCTCTGTATTAGAATATTATTTTGTTACATTTCCATATATATAATTTTCAATGACCACATTTTGTGGTTGATAATTGGATTTACAAGTTCTGTCAAAAATGCTAGACTGGATGATATCAAACTTTTGGTATTTTGAATATATTTTGTGAATGTCTTATCAAATTTTGTCTATGTCCTAATATATATGTGTAAGCATGTATATTCTCTGTGTATTATTATCTTTCTCTTGGATACAAAGTTCTATATATTTCTATTAGATCACACTTGATACTTCTGTTTTCTACCCATCTGTATTCTTACATAATTTTGTTTGTAATGTTTTATTTTCTTATAAAGATATGACTTTTATCACTCATTGTTTTATATATTCAATAGCTTTGATTGTAAGTTGATATAGCATTATATTTTTCCTTCTTGTGGTTTCTTACTTTCAACATTTGACAAGCTATTCTACAATTTATCTGTCAAAGTAAAAGTACATCAAGAACCAAGAATCATAATTTTAAATAAAATATGATGAATTTAATCTTTATTATAATAAAATAATTTGCTAACTCTTAGTTTTAGAAAATATTTCTCTGGGGGACCTCTGCTTTTTCCAAGGATGTAGCTCATAAGAAGTCAAATTGCTAGCAGGATATTTTGGGCACTGGGTTAAAGGGGAAAAAGTAGGAACTGCTACATTGGAGTCATGCTTATATTTGGGGTCAGGATTAAGGTTAAGTGCTATTATTTGGGGGCAATTCATTACCAGAATTTTCCCCCTGTATGCATATTTCAAATCTACATGGGCGGAAGTGATGATAGATTACACTTTTTTTTTTTTTTTTTGAGACAGAGTCTCACTTTATTGCCCAGGCTAGAGTGAGTGCCATGGCGTCAGCCTAGCTCACAGCAACCTCAAACTCCTGGGCTCAAGCAATCCTCCTGCCTCAGCCTCCCAAGTAGCTGGGACTACAGGCATGTGCCACCATGCTCGGCTAATTTTTTCTATATATATTAGTTGGCCAATTAATTTCTTTCTATTTTTATAGTAGAGATGGGGTCTCACTCTTGCTCAGGCTGGTCTCGAACTCCTGAGCTCAAATGATCCGCCCACCTCGGCCTCCCAGAGAGCTAGGATTATAGGCGTGAGCCACCGCGCCAGGCCAATTACACTTTTTAATCTAAGAATCTAGTAAGGCTTTTGACTGGACAAGTACAGGCTAATTTTTTAATAAACATGTTTTTTTAACCAAAAGAAATAGTGGCAGAGTTAAAAAGCATAAAGAAATGAGGAATTTTTTTAGAGGGGGTGAAAATTCACATACATAAAATTCTCCATTTTAACCATTTTACAGTGTACAATTCAGTGACTTTTAGTACATTCACAATGTTGTGCAACCATTACCATTAACTAGTTCCAGAAAATTTTCATCAACCCCAAAGAAAATCTCATTTCCATTAAATAGTCACTCACCATTTTCCCCTATCCCCAACCCCTAGCAATTAGTAGTCTGCTCTATGTCTCTAAAGGGGATTTGCCTATACTAGAAATCTCATATAAAATGAAAACTGGCTTCTCTCACTTAGCATCATGTATTTGAGGTTCATTCATGTTGTGCCATGCATGTATCAGTACTTCATTCTTTTTATGACTGAATAATATTCCATTTTGCTTATCCATTTATCATTTGATGGGCATTTGTATTGTTTCCACTTTGGGGCTGTTATGAATGGTGCTGCTCTGAACACTTTTGTACAAGTTTTTATTTGGCTCCCTGTTTTCAATGCTTTTGAGTATATAAATAGGAGTAAAATTGCTGGGTCATATGATAATTCTATGTTTAATGTTAACCACACTCTGCCACAGGAGCTTCACCATTTTACATTGTCACAAGGAAATCCTGATTTCTTCACATTCTTTTTTTTTTTTTTTTTTTTTTTTTGAGACAGAGTCTCACTTTATTGCTCAGGCTAGAGTGAGTGCCGTGGCGTCAGCCTAGCTCACAGCAACCTCAAACTCCTGGGCTCAAGCAATCCTGCTGCCTCAGCCTCCCAAGTAGCTGGGACTACAGGCATGTGCCACCATGCCGGCTAATTTTTTCTATATATATTAGTTGGCCAATTAATTTCTTTCTATTTTTATAGTAGAGATGGGGTCTCGCTCTTGCTCAGGCTGGTCTCGAACTCCTGAGCTCAAATGATCCGCCCACCTCGACCTCCCAGAGAGCTAGGATTACAGGCTTGAGCCACCGCGCCCGGCCTTCTTCACAT